>JAOVVI020002153.1:0-21888 GCA_028571085.2 Nepenthes alata
TGTCGAAGTCTGTGGCTGTCATCCCCCTTTCGCCGTGGGAGTTGCGGGGGTTACACCTCTCCAGGCTCTCCTCCTACTCGTCCTGGCTAGAGTGGCTTCCAGCCACAGATTGGGCCCTGCTGCCGGAGGCCGCCTGGGCCCCGGTATCGTCAGGAAGGTCTAATCTTCCCCTAGGGGCTCCTGCATGACTCCTTCCTCTCCTGAAGGACGACGCCTGGGATGCTGGAGGAGCAGCCCCCATCCATGGTGTGCTTGTTCAGTTGCAAAGGGCCTGGATCATCAGCTTCATGTCACCCATGTCCGCCGCTAGGCGGTGGATGTCGAGCTCCGGACGGACGTCTATGCGGCTACCTACTAAGGGGTCATCGCCGCGGACGACTGCTTCTCTTGCTGGGGCACCTGCTTGTGCCTTTATGTTGACCATTTTGCTGTAAGGGGTTAAGTGTGAGAAGGAGATGTTAGGCTTCTTGTTACCTTCCCACATATGGCGCCAATGTTACGTCCTAAGTCCTCGATTGTCATACGAATTAGAGAGCCTTTGGATTCCTCGTCGTCCTGAGGTGATCTCGAGCAAGTCCGATCTCCGTCTCTGTAAACTTGAGACCTGCACAATACAACAAACAAACAGGAGGTCAGAGATTCACAAAAATTCTCCCACCATAAATACTCCGACGCTCAAGTCAACAAACCTTCTGCAATGAACGAAAAGGGGGGAGTACACGCTTAGAGGCACGCGGGGATATGCTGTGAATGCGTAGGGAGCGTGTGAATGCAGGACTGGGAGACGGTGAGCAGATGATGGGAGGCCTAGCTCCCAAAATGTACCGCGGCGGGTGGCTGACTGTAATGGCCCGTATTAAGTTGGGGAGAAGCAGTTGCTGGCTATATTTGTGAGAGCTTGCGCATGCAGGAGCGTGTGTCTCGATGCCAGGCTCTTGTTCTCTCCAAAGTGGATTGATCGATTGATCTCTCCTCCTCCTCCTCCCCCTTTTCCGTAAGCGTGGAGGGAATTTATGGCTCCCCTAATTGAAGTCCTTAGCACGAGAATCCCCTGCAAGGATTCGTTGGCTGTTGACGGTAATCGCCGGCATGCCAGTTGTCGTCTTGCGGCGGTAGGCAGACTGCCAGGCGTCGCATGCCACGTTTGATCTACCTCTTGCGCGGAGATTGACTAGGAAACCGTAGGCTGCGACGTGAGCCGCGGTTGGCAATGCTGACGTTCTCCCCATTGGTTTGCTTCATCTATTGCTCGTCAAGCGCATTAATGGGTTGCAGGTGATTTCCATTGGCTGCGAGTATGGGTTACCACGTAGACCTTGCTGGGGCGTTAGACTGGATCTGCCTCACGGGCCGCTGCCCCATGGATTGAGCCAAGAATCTTTTTGGGCCTTCATATCTATTATCAATGCATTTCAATATGTAGTTCAATATATCCCATTTTGCATACAGTTTTTATGTTTAGGATGATAATGTTATTAAATTGTTATTGATAAAAAATTTCTCTTACGTCTTAGTAAATTTTAAATATGTATTTTAATTATATGGGCCAAACAATAAGAATTTGACTAATTCTAAAACATTTTTATCCTTAAATTTGGAGTTAATTGTCAAAATCAACTGTTTAATATGTAATGTCCGATCCAATTTGTTTTTAAATATGTTAAAATTGCTCACAAAATAGCTTTAATTTTTAAAATAAACATAAGGTGTGCTTGCAAAACAGATAAAATACGACCATTTATTTGCTCTGGTCGTGCGATAAGCTTATTAACATTTTGCAATTGAGGGATATTTTAAAAAAAAATGCTTATTAAATATTCATATTTATTACCAAATGGCATAATATCGATTTATTGCTATCTCGGGTGAGCTTACCCCACAAGAGGTCGATAATGAAGAAAGAAATGGAAACACAATATCAAAGATCAATCCATATAAATCTACAAAAAAATCTATTTTAGCAGTTGAATATTTACGATAATATTTATTTCAAATTTGTCTAAAAATTTCAAATTCAACTTTAAGGGTTAGCTGCTATTATCTTATTAGAAATTGGTATGTCATCGAATTTGAATTATTATACAGATTAGAGAGTCAAGAACTGTCCGATAAATTTGATGCGGGTCTAATTTTCCTACACTCCTAATTTGGATTATGTGCAATACAACAAATATATGGTCAAATAATTGGCAGGACTCACTCTCTAATATATCATCCAATACTCAAATCATTAATCTTTTTTTGAGAAAAGAAATGATATAATGTAAAATAAAAATACTAATAAAAATTGTTTTGCGATGTGTGCTTATTAGAAAGCATCTTAATGAGTGAGAGAGGGTGTGCGTTTGAAGCATTTTAAAATTATCTTTTGTTAACTTTTCTTTGGTTAAGTGTCATCTCCCTCTCCTGTTGGGAAGGAGGGGTATATATAGAAATAATGGACAATTGATTTTTTCTACCAACCGTTCAAGGAATCATCGGATAGATAAAAAGGTGTCGTTCGGCTGGCAATTTCTAACTAGCAATTGAGTTGTTGAACCAGATAAAAAATAAAAGCTGTCTATTTCGGTAGGTTTGGGTCAGTTCCGTCTTCATTTAAAAAATAAATTATCCAAATAGGACCAAAGGGCTCACATATTGACTTTGGGTTATATAGGACAACTGGGTCTCTATTTTATTACGGGTCAAATCCTTTGACGAATTTTTTTCTTGGACCGTTAGCAACTATACCTATCAAAAATATTGTATTGATATGACTAGATTATTTTTTATTAGATATCTATATACTTTTTTTAGTATAAATAAGTTAATGAGATAACACATTATTTAAAAAAATATTAAAAAATATTTTCTAATATCATTCTTTATAATTGAATTCAAAACCTCAATCTTAAGATATTATTTTCAAAATCATCGTAATACCCAAAAATATCATGGGATTGATAAATTTTAATGATTTAAATTTAAAAATAAAAATACATATGAATAGTATTTTTTATATTTTTAATATTATGTTAATTTTTAATAAAATTAATATTAATAGAAAACTATTTTTCTTTTTTTCTTGTTGCATTTCAAATGATTAAAATTTTAATTTTACGATGGGAATGGAGACGGAGGCCCCACAGTGGCATCGGGGCTTTAGGTAGCTGTATCTTTTTATATTTTTAATTTTAACTGTATATTTAAAATAAGTAATCACAATTTAATTATATTTTTAAATTTAAAAATTAATTATTTTAAAATAATTAAATTATAAATATTTATTTGAAAATCAATAGCCAACTCTTTAATTATTTAATAAACGGAGGTGGAGCCATGTCATTTTAATATGTTCTGAAAAATGATACTTTCACAATGAAATTTATCGATGATGATGCTGTAGTATTTCCTACCCAGAAGAGTAACCCTGGGAACCCCCATAGCAAACGAGGAGAGAGAAGCGTCTCCTGTCTGGTAACTGGCTCCAGAATCATGGATCAAAGGCTTATAGTAACAGTGATTTTGTTAATCTCTGCGACCGTCGCAGCCGATTACGTTAGACCAAAGCCCCGGAAAATATTGCACTTTCCATGGAATCAGAGGAGCCCTTCTCAGCCGCAACAGGTAAGCAAATTTGCTCTTCCCGTCTCTTTATTTCGTTCCATTGTTTAATTCGGGATTCATTAATGAATTGGAAATGGTATTGTCAGAAATCAGTGCAATTTGTGAGTTGGTAGTGTTATCTAATCTGCTTGTGGAGGTAGTGATAATTAATGGCCTTCATCTTCATATTAATTAGGTCAATTTAACCTATCTGGAATTTTTTTAGTGTGAGTTTTACTGATTAGTTGAATTCTGGGCAGTTCGGAACGAACTTCGCTGTCCTCGTATGTGGTAAGATATCAGCTAGTTTGATAAGTGTTTCCAGATATGCAGCAATTTCCATTGCTGAAAATATCATAAATATTATGATTTTTTTTTTGGGGGGGGGATCAATTTTGTTCTGTACTTTGATTTTGTTATTCATGCAGTCGGATTTACTTGTCCTCTAGGAATATATTGCACTAAATCTAGTAGAATGCAAACACAAATGTGTGGTAATGGGATATAAGCACTTCTTGTTGGTATTCACACCTTTTTTCATGCTATTGATACAATTGGATAAATTCGGTTGGAAGGAGAAATGATGAAAACCGAAGTATAGAATGGAATTAATATTTCCTGAAAATTTAAGAATAAAACTGGTTTCCCCTTTTTTGTGCTGGTAAAGGGTCTCATTTTTTTTTTTTTTTGGGAGGGGGGAGTGTGAGGAGGAATGCACTATCTATTCATTATTTTATTTTACCAAGTGATCTTGGGATTTAGTCCCCATAAAGTTGTGCAGAAAATAAGTAGAAATGAAAGTAGGCATCTGGATAAGAAATGAAAGCTTGATTTTGCTTCACGGTCTGTGAACATGTTGGCGCTTGCCACACGTCTATTTGTCCTCCCTAAAGGTTTGCTAATTTCCATGTGTTGAAAACAAAGGTGGAATGTTGCCAATTTCTGGCCCATAGTGTGATGGGCATTATGTATCAACCTGGGGATGAAATCACCGCCATGTAGCTGACATGCGATTACTAGTAATTTTGGTTTCGTACCAGTGAGTTGCAGTTTGCAATTTGAACTAATACATGTTTTTGGGGTTAGCTCACCTTTATATGATGGCAACTGTTTGTCCCTTTTGGTTTTTTCGGTTCTTTATTCTCTATGATATGGCTTTATCTTAGATCTATTCCAAAAATTCAGATATAAAGGAATATCATGAATTTTGGTTTTGTATCTTTCAAATAATTTCCTCAGGAGATCCAAAAGCCATTTTTTCTGATCCTTTGGATAAGATTCATTCTCTTCATTAAATTAGGAGTACAAGTTTTCATCATCTTGTAAAATGCAGTACACTTCCTTGGAGAAAACATTTGGAAAGGATTGTTATATTAATTTGCAAAGGTGGAATAACTTGCTATTTGCCTCATCAACTTTGTGATATTCAAATCAACAGCTAACTCTCGACTTTATCTTAGTGTCCTTGTCTCACCTAGTATGCTTGTCCCTTGGCCTTTATGTTCCTAAAAAGGAAATCTTGCAATGACAGTTCCATGGGAATTGTGGGTGCATTGTCATAATTAAATACGTCTTAGTTGTCAGGTTTAGATCCTCTTTGTTGGGGGTATGATGAAGGATAAAAAATAGAAAGATCATAACATGACTCATTTTGGTCAGTAACTAGAAGTATGTAATATTTTGTTTTCTTTATTTCCTTTAATTTTTTTAGGCAGGAAGGGTTGCATTTATTTTCCTATGATAATCAGTGTTAAAGGCAAAAGGCACATCAATGCCTAAATGGTCCTTGGGATCTAGGCACAAAGTGCAGGTGCATACTTGATGGAAGTGAGACATCCGTTTATAGTATATATATATGTGTTATTGTAATAATTTTTAATTGTTAAAACTAATAAGAAATTAAAAAACCAAAAAAATATTTCAAACAACAATAATAAACTCAAAATATTCATAATAAAGGCTAATATTTATTATTATCATCAAATAAAAGTTTATTTTCTCATTCATTAGCTTATTTGCTTGAATAACTTCTTCATTTGTATATGTCTTTCTAAGTTTGAATATATATTATTTACAAACTCCAATGGATTATTTATGGATACACTTATCATTTAAGATTCATACTATCTCTTAATTTAGTGTCATATATAGCCTCATTTACTCAAAAAAATTTAACTATTAAATCCTTTATTAAATAATGATCATCAAATGTAAATTCATTATTACCATTATAGTATCTACTCATCTTCTAATGAGTCACACACTATTTTTATCAATCTCAATTTTACAAATATTAAGTTATTAAAATTAACAGTTAAATATAATGACTAATTTAAAAAGAAAAAAAATAATTTTATTTTTTGAGAAAAACTATGAGGCGCCTAAGTGCACATTTTAAAAGGAAGTTGCACTGATTTCACATAATGGCCTGTCTGATTGCACAGAGACTATTTTGTCTCTTGTTAAGGGCTCCTATCTCATTATGTCATACTATCTTACTTCGAAGTTGAAACCCAATTGGAAATTCAGAATGCAGATGGTTCCTATTTTGGTTTGAGGGCAAACTAGTGGGTTGGTTTATGTGGGAGTTTCTTCTTTTCTTTTGTTTCCCTGCAATTGGGGGAATAATTTGGAAATGCGATGGTCATAAACTACAAGGAGTGGTTCATTAGTTACCCAACAAGGGCTGTGAACAAGTCAAGTTTGTTGGTAAGCTAAACTTCATAAATCTTGCTTGAATGAATTTCTTACCAACCTATCATAAGTCTAGCATGAGTGTCTTGATTTCTCATAAAAGAAATATCAAATCAAGTCGAGCGCTACCTCGTTGAGTTTGGGTCCACAGATGAAAATGTCCCGCTGGTATTGGTATCGGCCATGACGGCATTGAGTAATGTGCATTGGTATTGAATGTATTAGACTTAATTTTTTTTTTCAGTTGGAACCTGCAGGCAAATATTGGCTAATATATTTTCCAATATGGCGATATGCCTCGATTTTGTTACAGTATTGAAAATATAGGTATCAAGGGGCCCCAATAGCGATATATATCGATAGTTATTTCATTATATTTTTGGGCCACCAACTAAATAGGCTCAAAAGATGGACGAGTTTGACTTGTTGAACATTTTGAATCAAGTCAAAATAACTTTATTGAGTCACTTTGAGTCAAGCTGTAAGTAGATTGGCTTGATGACAATCCTACGATGCTTAACAGCTCTTCCATGTGCATTGCATGGGTTCATCAATTATCACGATTGACTACCTTTAGCTTTTTGTTGACTTGAAATCTTATAAAGAATGGTGGCTCACTTCTAACAATGATGCTCATTTTAAAGGTTCCAAAGACGTGATTAAACATGCCTATCTAGCTTGGCTCCGTCAATGTTCTCGATTTATGAATAGTGCAATCAATGTTATTAACATGGCAATGATATGCAGGTCTTACTGACTACAATCGTATTCATAATGCTGGAAAAATCTATTTGAACTTTGAGAGATCATAGATTTCAAGTAGTGTGTTAAATATATAGATGTAGGAGGATCCGATTGGGAAGCATGAAGCCCCTTTGACATATTTTCATGTGCAAAGACTTATCAATGTAAAAGCACAGTGACAAAAGGCTGATCATCTGAACAATTAAAAGAAAGCTGCCTAAGAATATCAAAGCAAGAAAATAAATTCAGTAACATATTATAAGTCTGAAAAATTACAATAATTTCAATTCCGTTTTTGCATTGCATCCCCTAATATTGAAGTTTGGTATTCTAGAAAAAGATAAAGCATAAGTGCTGTAACTGTTTGGTATTATATGTAGCAAGTTGAAGATTAGAGGATGCCTTTCCCAACCGTTGAATCCAAAGCCCAAACCGTCATTCCACCTTTCACTCATTTGCTAACTATGGAATGACATTCAGGAGTTGAATCTAATCAGCAAGCGAACTAGTTGGGAGAGATTTGTCGTGTTAATGGCATGGAAATAGTAAATGTCGTAGATCTCTTGATGCTAATATGCTTCTCTGGCTCTTGCAGGTGCATGTCTCTTTAGCAGGACAAAATCACCTGCGAATCTCATGGATAACTGTTGATCAATCCTCTCCTTCATTTGTTGAATACGGAACATCACCTGGGCAATACAACTTGATATCTCGAGGAGAAAGCACCTCCTACACATATTTGTTATATCGCTCGGGAAAGATACACCACACTGTCATTGGGCCATTGGACCCGAGCACTATGTACTTCTACCGTTGCGGAGGAGAAGGCTTGGAGTTCCAGCTAAGAACACCCCCGGCTCAATTTCCTGTTACTTTTGCCGTTGCTGGTGATTTAGGTCAGACAGGGTGGACAAAGTCTACCCTAGACCACATTGACCAATGCAAGTATGATATTCATCTACTTCCCGGAGACCTCTCATATGCTGATTACATTCAATCCCGATGGGATACATTTGGTGAGCTTATTCAGCCGCTTGCGAGTGCAAGACCTTGGATGGTTACAGAAGGGAACCATGAAAAGGAAAGCATTCTGTTTTTGAAGGATGGCTTTGAATCTTACAATGCCCGATGGAAAATGCCATTTGAAGAAAGTGGGTCAAATTCAAATCTTTATTATTCTTTTGAAGTTGCAGGAGTGCATGTTGTCATGCTTGGCTCATATGCAGACTACGACAAATACTCTGACCAATATAGTTGGCTAAAGGTCAGTCTAGTTGCTAATGTGCCTTTTTAAATGGAATCTTGTGCTTCTTTATACCATTTACACCTATTTTTCTTTTGGGAAAATGTTAAATCACGTCTTGGTGATTATTGTGGTGGGAGCAGTATCGAAATTGCTTGAACTTTTCGTTGGTAAGCATGGAGTCAAATTGATGGAAGTTCGTAACCATAGTTGGGAAGGATTTTATAAAATTAACTCTTTCCTTTTTGAATTAGTCATGATTTCTCTTGTTGTATTGAGCCATTTTCAACATTTACATTTCATTACTGATGTGATTGTGCTATTAGCAGTTAATGGACTAGATCTGTAATTTGATGCGAGCCCATAGATGAAATTATCAGTCAATATATATTGGTGCTGGGTCCCCCAATATTAATATTTTTTGATACTACGACTGAATCGCGATATGTTGTTGTATCATTGATATATCGGCATATATTTGCCGATATTTGTTTGTCAATTTACGATTCTCAAAATTTTTTTTCTTATTAATATATATGATACCGATACGTATTATCCAATAAGTCTGATACAGATATGACTATGACTGATACTGATCTCTTCATCTATTTGCGGGGCAAAGATCTTTCCTTGATGGTTGGTTTTGGATTTTTGTGTTGCTTTGATTGTTTCCTACAATTAACTACATTAAATTGCCTTGAACATTGAAATTTGAGATGTTAATGTAAAAGTTCATTTGGGAATTGAAGTTTCATTTTATTCAACACTTCCAAAGCACAAATCCTGCCTTTAATTTTATAATTTGGCAGATGACTTTGGATCAGTTACATTAAATCTGTCTATTTTTTCTCCTTTTTTGGAGGGGGCTGGGGGTCCCCTTTTTTAATTGGAAGATGAATTACGAAAAGCTGTATACAAGAAATACCAAGATTATCATGGGATGTGTATGAACTGCAACTGGCTATTCCTATACAGCAGAAACTTTCCCTGAAAATTTGATCACTGAAACGCAAAAGGACTTGGAACCTATCCCCTGCGATTTTGTTCACCGTGTTTAGCGTTTCAATGTAAAAGGTATGCATATCTCAATCACTAGTTATTGTTCTCAATTCATCCATGGGAACTTTGCTACTCATCTTTGTTTGACTCTCCTATAGAATGAAATGTCAACCAATATATATTGATATTGGCCGGCCGATACTGCGAGAAAATCTTTGTTAGACACGTATGGGAAATATATTGGCCGATACACTTAACATTTTTTATATATCGGCTAATATTTGCTATCAAGTTCCAATTTTTTTTTTTAAAATATTAATATTTGCTATCAAGTTCCGATTTTTTATTAAAAAAATATTTGCTAATACTTGTTGCTCAATATAGCCTATACTGAAACAATGGCAATGAATATTGATATCGATATTTTCATCCATGGTAACCCTTGTTCAAAGGCCATTAAATACGACAAAATATTGCTACTTTGTCATGGTACCAAGAGCCTCTATCAATATATGTTAGCCAATATTTTTACATATTTTCTGATATTTCAATTATAAGCTTAACAAATGTTTAGATGTCCAGCATAGCCAAGTTTTTCCACTAGAATTTAGTATAATTGCCTCATGTAAAATTTCCTTGTCACTTTCGGCTTCTAGGCTGACCTTTCGACGGTGGACCGGAAAAGAACACCTTGGCTGCTTGCATCATTTCACGTGCCATGGTATAACAGCAATGAGGCTCATCAAGGGGAAGGAGACGGGATGATGGCTTCCATTGAGCCGTTGCTTTATGCTGCCAGCGTTGATGTTGTCCTCGCGGGCCATGTGCATGCTTATGAACGTTCAGTATGCAACTTCCTGTTCATCATTTGCTTTGTCGTTGTTGGTTTGCCAATTGGCTTAACATTTGGGCCATTTGTTTGATAGAGTCGGATATACAACGGCAAGTCTGATCCTTGTGGCGCTGTTCATATAACCATTGGTGATGGAGGAAATCGAGAAGGCTTAGCACGCAAGTATGTACTCTTATTTTTTCAAAACATATGATATGTGCCTATTTGTATGTACATGTACTCTCCTCTATCGTCAATAACAATAACAATGAAGTCTTAAATTCTATTAAATAGGAGTTAGTTATATGAATTTGTTTTACCCATTGTATTTAACTTAGTGCAGTGTCTTTTGAGTGTATAAGCAATTTTGAGTCATTTTTTACTATCTCACTCCAAACTCTAAGGTTTTTTGGGTCTATTTCATCTCATAGAGGCTTTATTTGACATATATTTGAAGTGTTTGAATTACCTTAGATGCCTTTCCCTTATCTTTTATAAGTGTAATTTTTAAATATTTACTGATATCATTGTTTTTTATATTATTTTTTAGTGTGACTCTTTTCATTCATCTAAATATCCTTATTTCTACAACGCTTACTTATTATATATATTATTTGATTATCTAACATTCTAATCTATAAAGTATATTATCTATAAAATTTTTCCTTTCAATATTAGACATATATTTCGATCATAAAGACACTTGATACAGTTTTTTATTTTAATCAATCTATGCTAATCATACATCTAACGTCGTCATCGTTAATCTCTTCCCAGTGGCCAATGCCCAGTTTATATTCTCGTGTTTGCTTCTCCCTGTACTGCATGTTTTTTTGATTTTATGTGATTCTGACCAGAAAACCACTCAGTTATTAATAGAAATCTTGAGTTTCTGGAAAGTTTGTAACTCTTTTTTTCTTTTTTCAATGGTCAGAAAAATGGTTTGCAGGATTGTGCATCTGGTTGTAGTCATGGATTCTTAGCCTCTGCTAAATCCAAATTTGCAATATCACTCCTTAGCTTTCCTCATCTTTCTTATACCGGGCCTTTTCCAAGCTCTTCTATCTCCTAACAAACGTATTAGACATGAAATCAAATACCAGCCAAAATATACCGACTTTTTCAGATGTCGCATTAAAAAAAGCGTTGATATCGGCCAATATACTCGATATTTTTTAATATATCAGCAAATATTTGTTACCCAATTGGAAAGAAAAAAAAATACTGATATCAATATTAATATTATCATCCATGGTATTAGATGGTCTTTGATTTACATTACCAAGTCACTTAATAACGCTTCTCCTGCATTTTGTCTCCTATTGGTGTCACTGAAGTCCCATATAATACCAGTGAGAATTTTCTCTCCTTCTAGTATCCCACATCCCAGAAAAGAGAAAAAAATTCTTTCTCTAATAGGAAATTTGTGGGTACAGAGTCGACATTGATGTATAAAATGACACCTTCATTTGTGCCTGGATGCTCATTAGATCAGCCAAAACGACTCGATTTTTACGGTTATATCCAATCTAGTTCTATGAAAAAAGAAGAAGGAACGGAAACCTCTCGATTCTTTATTTTTAAAATTCTTTATTTAAAGCTCTTATTGGCCTTGATAATCTAAAATCTTTCTTATTGTGTTATAGGTATAAAGACCCACAGCCCGAGTGGTCGGTCTTCCGTGAAGCCAGCTTTGGCCATGGTGAGCTGAACATAGTGAACTCGACGCATACCCTTTGGAGCTGGCACAGAAACGATGATGACGAGCCCTTTAGGTCAGACCAGGTGTGGATAACCTCTTTGGCTAGTTCAGGATGCCTTGCCGATGAGATGCATGAATCAAGGAAGATTCTTATGGACCCATAGAATTGGGGCTACTTGAATCCTTCTATGCTCTCAATGTTGAGTATTTTATTCTGACAATTTAAATGGTTAGGATTATAAAATTGGTCAAAAATATTTTAATATGCTGCCGTAATTATATGGTTTAGAATATAAAATATGAAAAAAAAAAGGGATCGAAAGGTGGGGCCAAGTCCGGATTTGCCTGGAGTTCCTTTGTGAATATCTCATATCTCAAAGCTCAGCTGCTTCATCGCTATCAGGTGTGTATTAGCTCCTTAGTTGATCACTCTATGTTGAATTAGTACTGTTTCATATGAAACTGTTATTGTTTATGTATACTTCTTTGAGATTTGGATTTTTTATAATTGGGTTAAATATAGGTAAAAAATATTGGTTAATATTTATCAGTATTAGAAGATTTTAATATTAGAAACATATTCCCCTATATTATCATGTTGGAGATATTTAGTCCAATGCAGCAACTATATATTGACTAATTTTTTTCGCGTTGATTTATTCATGAAAGCTTAAATTAATAGAATCTAATTATACCTAAATCTGGTAAAAAGTCTAAATTTATATTTTTATTGACATATAAAATATGTATAGATTAAAATTTTGAGAGTATTTTTGATGATATAAAAGAATATTAAGATTGATTTTATTAATATTCATTGAAGCTTTTCAAATAATAATTAAATGATTAAATTTAGTTAAATTTCAATATATAATGTACTTGTAAAATGGTGATAAGAACTATTATTTTTTTGGTTGAGGATATCTATCATCTAATGTGGCTGAAAATGAAACTAATATCTCAAACCTACAATTTAAATATCTAAATAATTTAATAATTTTAAATCCATTTTTCTGTTGAGATATATAAAATATATAAAAATTAAAATTTTAAAATTCAACTTTTAATAACATTGTAAAGATGCCAATATTAATTATAATCATATTGATTAAAGTTTTTCAAATAGATAAATAAATATTTAAAAATATTCAACTTTTAATACATCATTTATTTTTACAATGGTTTTACCAGGCTTTTTTTCTGTCCAATATCGTCTAATGCGGCCCTGACTGAAGCTGATACCATTTTCCATTCATAGGGGTGGGCAAAAGAGTAAAACACGAATCATCTAATACAATCAAGATTAAAACTAATACTAATACCATTTTGTTAATTGTGGTTTTGGATCCTGTGTGATTTGTTGTGGCTTTTGGATGTGTCAGAGCTGATTTAGATAAATTTTTGTTATCGTACAGGATATTTTACAGGTTTTGTATTTGTTTAATGGCCATTTTTTTGTCAAAATTTTGTCAGATTTTTGGTAGGAAATATCGTCCATCACAAGTGATGTACAGAATAGTATAATAATTCAAAAGTGTGACTTGAAACTGGTAAATACTGTCATTTGATTAGAAAGCAAAGGTGATAAGGTAACCCCAAACTTGAACAGTCTATGAAGACATCTATGGCGTTGCAGGTTCAGTTTGCTGAGTTAGACTCATGGTTCAGAGCTGTCTTCCCCCTCCACAGTATAATTTGCTCATCCTTGAACAAGACAGGAACACAGGGTACCAAATCCTGCATTGAATTCAAGGTTCAAAAAATTAGTTCAGAAAGGAACACATTGACATTATCGTCATTTATTTCGTTCAGTGTTTTTCTTTCCTACCAAAAAATAGTTCAATATACAAAACTCCTATTATATATGGGATTTGGAGAACAGTCGAACCATTTTTAAGCTTATCACAAATGATTTTACCTTATATTATACAATAAACCATTTTATGATTTGAATATGTGATCATCAGGTCAAATGGTGACAAGTCTTCGGTTGTGACAGGCCCCCTTTCCTACCAAAGGATAGCCCCACGTACAAAACTCCAGCAATACACAAATTTTAGAAAAAGATCGGGCAACTTTTGTTTCTATTATAAGTGATTTTATCTTATATTATACACGAAATTGATTTTGTTATTCGAACATATGATCACCGGGAAATAACGTAACAACTCTTCTGTTGTGACAATGCCCCCCCTTCCTACCGACGAACAGGCCGATACATGAAACTCTCGCTTTACATGGGCTTCAGAGAAAGGTCTAACCAATTTTTGGGTATATTATAAATTATTTTGCATTACATTATACAACAATAATTCTATTGCTGCATCAAGACATCCACTTTTTTAATCAGAAATTGATATCTATGTGATGACTAAAAAATGTGTACCCTGAGCTTGACACCAATCCTTTTGCAGTCACTGGTTCCTACGTGGGTGCAGTCTAGTCTCACCACCTCTTCAGTCTCAAAAGCATCTCTCACTTTCCGCATCACATTCACGTACACGCCATTCCTGGCTAAGGACATCAAAAACATGCACCAATCAGCACCCATATTCATACAACAGATGAAAATATCAACATCATCACCGGCAGTTGGTATATTAGTATCGGCTATATAAAAGAATATGAATCAAATGTATCCGACAAAAAGAATTTTTGTGAATCAGAACTTGATGGGAGAATATTAGTCGAGATATCATCTTTATGATGATATATCACAATTTTGTTACAATAAGAGAAAATATCGTACCATGGGGCACAATATTGACACATATCGACTGATATCTTATTCTAAGATTCATAAAGAATAAGCGCATCTGTTCATCTTACCTTCCCCGAAATAGCAATGTGGAAAGCCTCGTAAACTGGGTCAACCTTCTGTTGTCTGTTTATGGTATCCTCTTCAATACAAAAACGATAAATGAAAAAATAATGACACATCACTTACAGAGTTTCATCAGAGCAGGTGAGTTTAATCCTCGGTTTCTCATCTTCTTTGTTTCTTCAAAAGTCAAGCCCATAGCAACATTCTCGACAAGCTTTCGGTATATCGGAGCACGGGGCTTCCAGAGCATCAGAGGAATAAAAGGTCTATTCTTCGGATCATAATTTCGACCACGATATAGAAGTAGAACATTAATGTGACAGTAGATGACTTTCCCACCTGATTTCTCCTACAAAAGCATGTATATAATCCGAAACTTCCATAAATATGAAGCAGCAGAAGGATTACTAAAGAGAGGATACATGTTTTCCACAAACCTCAAGGTGGAAGCAAACGTTGTCCATGTCAAGAGTTGGTACTCCCAGGCACTTCATTCTCACTGCTTCAGCCCTCTTCCAATGGTTGTGGATATCATCCAACATGTTATGAGTAACTCCATCCTTACCTAGCCAAACAAATTTTTTTTAAAAAAAAACATGATCATCACCCACTAAAACAGGATTTGAATGGATTTGAACTTTCAGTTGTTTTAAGAAAGAGGTCAATTTTGTTTGAGGGGAGTGAAGGAAGTGGTGATGACAATTTTTTTTGGGTGTTTTCTGAGTCTTGGGCCCTGTTTGATTAGGCTGGGGAAAATTCATTGTTATCGATGGTTATTCGTTGTTGAGTTTTTATTGATGTTACATGTAAAAAATGGTGTTTAGTTAGAATTTTTCTATGTATTGCTGTTGAATGTTATATGACTAATAAGGATTTCTCTTATTATATATGATAGATTCATTTGTTTTATCATTCTTTAGAAGGGGTTAAGAATTAAAACAACATACTAACCTATTTATGATGTACCACAGGAAAATTGCATCAAATTAAACTTATTATCTCAATACTAAAATATACAAATGACACAGCTATCAGTAGCAAATATCTTAATGTGTGTGACAGAATTACCAACATCAAATACATCAAACATCAAGTATTTAAAAATAGTTCGGTGAGAACAAAAATAAATCAGAAAATAAAGAGAGAAATAGTGGTGAATGAAAAGAGACTAAGAACAGCACTTCAATCATTTCAAAAATACCAAGTACAAACAGAAAAATACCCCAAAATGCTCTTATTGGTGGCTATTGGAAAACTGTTGATACAGAAACTATTCCAACAACAACAACACTTGTTTTCATAACCTAATAAGCTTTTGGCCGCTGGGGGAGCCAATAGTTAAAAGCAATCCCTAATAGCTCAACCAAAAGTCCTCTTAATCTTAAGTTCATTGGCTTTTTGGAGGCTACTAATGACCTTTTGAAGGGATTTTGCAATGTATATTTTGTCAAGGTTCCTCATTGTTCATTGTGCAGGTCGGCCTGTGCAAACATACAGGTTGTTCGGGGGGTTTGTGGGTTCATTGCTTCTCTTTTCTGCTGATTATGCCTTATTTCTCTCTATTTTTGGGCTAAGCATGCCCCTCTAAGTGCATCCCTTTTTTTTTTTTATAATGTGAAGTTTCACTTATCACAAAAACACAAAAGGCAAGCGCTGCCATTTACCAAGGACATGTTCTAGCTTTACATCTAAAAAACAGCTAGATGCACAAAACTTCCATAATATTCTTGATCTGGAAAAGAGTTGGGCCACCATGGATCTATTGCATGCAATCTGACATCGCATTGTACAAAAGACTGTTTCAACAACTCAAGTGCATGACCTCCCGGTCACAAGATGATAATTCCACCATTGTGTCAAGGCTTTCTTCACTACTTGTACATCTCTACCCGTAAATGACCAACCAACTTTGTGCAACCTCACTTTCTGAGACATATGGTAATCAGTGACTCCTCCATGATTAAAAAAAACAGGATCGCCTGTTTAACAGGAAAATGGCATCCCCTAATTATTATGATGGCATCTTGCTTGAAAACAACTTATGACTACTATATAAGAGAAACATAATTCCAAAACCCCTTATTGTTCTTCCCACGGGTTATAGTCCTAGACCCATTATGGCAACATCTTAGAGTGTACTTCTACATGGTCGACTTACTCTAACATAGGGCTGTTAACTAAGCCGAGAAACTTGAAGCTCAACTTGGTCGCCTTGATCATCTAAAAAGGCTGGCTCAAGCTCAATTTTAGAAGTTTAACGAGTCAAGTCCAAGCTTACTATTGAGCTTGTCTAGTTAAGAACCTACTGCCAGGCTCGACTCAATGTGTTGTTTTGTAAACCACAAGCTACTCAAGCCTGATTTACAGTTGCTATTTGCTAAGCAAAATTATGTGAAACTTGACAAACTAAGCACAACCCAAATATTACCCTAATTAAAGTGAGAGCAACAATATTTCTCCTACATGCTTGCCAAAATTCTACTAACAAGCGTGACACAACTTTGTGTTCTTTGCCCCTTTTTCCATATGGCTTTTGTGTTGAGTGGGCCTACAAAAAATGTTTCACATGATCATTTTCAGTAGACTTTCGGTAGAATTGTAGTAGGATTAGCATTTTTAGTGAAAGTAATAGGGAAATTCAAAGAAAATTATCATTCAAGATGCAGCCATTAACTGGTTCTGCGTTTCTTTCCTGATTTGCAGCCACACACCCAGGCAGCGAGTGAACTATATGATTATATAGTGTTCTAAATTGATCACAACAACCAACAAAGAAGCCAAAAGAATACGATGCAGATCGAACTCATGAACTGCCAAGTAAGTAGCTCAGGCTAAACATTCAATCTTATGCATAACTGATGCAATTCAATCATCTTTGACTGCAATTTAGTTGATCATAATTGAACTGCTTCCTCGCCTTAAATTTCAGTATTTCTTTAAAAGGATTTTCTACAATGTCAATGGAATTGATAGGATTCAAAACAGCTTGAACAGAGGAGTTACCAACGTTAATCTGCCTATCACAGTCACTGTGCCTATACTTCTCCACAAGCTCAGCAACCTCCTCACCAGAAAGAGATTCACCCAAAACCCTTTCTCTTTCCTCCAACCACCTCTCCCGGACCACCTCCTCCTCGGCTGGCGCGCACGTCCCGGTCCATTTCCGGTTAAGCCGGCCCGGCCCAAAAGGAGAGAACTTGGGCGGTTCGCGAAACCCGATGGGCTTAACCGATGGGTCGGACTCGGAATAGGAGTACCTGAAATCAAATGGCAGGTCGGAGTTCACCGGAAAATTCAGGGTTTTCCGGTTCTGGGAATTTGTGGGTTCCTTCTCTCTCTTCTTCTTATTCTTCTTGATCAATTCTGAGTGCTCGGTGATCCAAGAAAATGGAGGGTCGTCGGAGTCGACGGACAGAGAATGGGTGGGACAGTAAGAGAGAGAGAGGATTTCTTGGGTTAGGATCCGGGGTAAGTGAATTGGACGACGTTGTGTGAAGAGCCTTTGCATTGGCTGAGAGGTGAACTTGTTCTTCTTCTCCTTCGAACTACCTCTGATAGGACGGTAAAGACGAAGCCCAAATGCCACCGCTTCAAAATTGGGTTTGGGGATATTTAACCGATTTTTTCACTTTAATATATTGGTATTATTCAACCAGTAATTAATACACAAGTTAGATATAATTTAAACTTGTTGCGTTCTAGTATTTCAGCCGCCGTATAAAGAGTGTTCAAGTTCGCTCTTTACGTTCTTGGACGGACGGAATCGTACAACACAAAAAGGAATTGCTAAGTTTGATGAGAATAGCGTTTTGGAAAGTAAAATGGGGCAAGGGCGCAAGGCACAATGACTTTACGTAGAAAACTCTCTTTTAAACAAAAAGATGAAAAAAATTACGGTGGTGGATGCTATGTCCGAAAGATTTCACTATCATAAGAGTGGAGTACAACTGATCATACTGACACTATCTGTTGCCACACAAAGTTACAAGGCGAGAGGTCTATTGTTCTCTGTTTTCTTTCCATTGGTTGTTGTTCACAATATGTGTGCAAATGTCAACTCTTGGAATTCTTTCTCTCGTTGTTGGAATAGGGTATTTATAGATGGGGATTATGCCGTTGGCATGGGACACGTAGCGTTGGCGTGTGCTGGGACGTCTACCACCAACTATGCTGATTCGGCGTGTCAGGGAGGCCTGCTACCAACTTTGCTGATTCGGCGTGTCAGGTATCGTTAGACCCATAATGATAACGCGTACACTGAGCGCCGTGATTTTCAGCAGGGGCGGCGTGTTGCAGAGAACGCGTGCTCTTTGGTAACAGTGAATCATTTGAACTGGCATGCCCGGTCGTCTTGGTCCCTCTTTTCCATTACCTGATGGCCCAGAGGTGAAGTAATTGTCCTCGTACCTAGAAAGCTTTATGAGTCTTTGTCGAATCCTCGGGCTTATTGAGTTAGGTTCTCGAATGTTTCGCTTGCTAAAGATCATTGGGGTTTCAGTGTTATATTCTTGGCTTTATATCCTCGGAATTTCATTGGTGATATCAGCTCTTATAGCGTCCTCGTGCCTCTTGGGTCAAATTGGTCTCTCGGACCATTGTCGCCATTTTGGGCATCTTGGGTCGTTAGCCCAGGTCTTTGGGCTTCTAGGGCCAACTTAACCTCTTGGGCTAAGTTAGGCCTTAGGGCCTTTTGGGTCAGATTGTCCTCGTAATTCTCTTAGTCCGCGAGCTTGGCTTTTGGGCCTTCCTTTCTGGGCTATGGGTGCTGGGACCCATCAAAACTGATAAAATAATCATTATTAATATCAAAATTACTAATTTTTTCAGACAAATGATCTTTTAATTGTTTGAAAATTAGACGTGTGACAATTTTAATTTAAGTTTACTATATCAAGACATGAATCTATAAGTTGCATTTATACTTAGATCCTTATGCATCGACCAAGAAGATAAAATACCTACTTTTCATATTTGATACGTTTTAGGAATTCAAATTTATATACGAATTAGAGAGCCGTCTTGCTGCGCCTAAACGTTCAAATAAAAATGGGTCGAATTTTTGTAATTCTAATTTTAGATATTATATATCACAACAAAATAAATATAAGATAAAAGAAATACGATACCCGCTTTCCGATATATCATTCGACTCTCAAATCAATGATTATTTTTATTAGATGTAAAAGATATAAGAAAATGAGTGTATGAATATAGAGTGGATGGGGATGAATGTGTATATGGAGAGTAATGCTCTTTTTTGTTACTCATTTGAGAGAGTGGCTTTTAATGTATGTACACTTGTCTAATGAAGTGTCTTTAATGTATATGCATTTGCGTGGTGGAGTATCTGATGATTTCGTTCTTTGTCCCCCCCTTTCTTTGGAAAAGAGGCTTTATTTATAATAAGAGATATTGTTTAGTTGGCGGGGGCCTAGAATCAAAGATGGGCATGATACCGCTTTAGGTAAGGAGCGTTATTTATATGTATAACGACCATCTCAATTTAATAGTAGAATCACCTGAGTGTAATTATTGTATTAACTTAGCCGCTACATGTATTTAGCCATTAAGTAATTCATTATGACTGTTTAATGTGAAGACAGTTCAAGTTGTATCCATTATTTTATATAATTGTGAGTCGGTCGCCTAATAGGTTTTGAGACATCTTCTATTGGACCGTAGATATTTGGACCTCTTATCCACTTGTACATTGGTCAAGTTCGTATCTAGTTGTACCAATCAATATTAGATACGAACAAGTTGAGTATCATTTTTTTAATTTATTTGATAAAAAGCTATATAAATATTATCTATTAATTTGAAAGCAAATATTTAAATACAAAGTGATACATATAAATGTTTTAGAATAACATATGTATAAAAAAATCTTACCTACTAATTAGTATTTATGGGTTAGACCTGCTATTTGGATAAAAAATCTTGCCAATTGTTGTAATGGGTATACCAATACTGGGCTGGCCCAAAGAAAATCAACGGAAGCTCAAAAGGAACGGTTAATATTTTGACAGTCCATTCAGAGAATGGGCCCAGAAGCTAAGAAGCCCAAGATAATCAACGTTGGTGTTGATCGTCTGAGCAGCCAACTCGCTCGCAGATGGTTAACTCAACGTTGATCGTCCGCATTTGGCACGTCAGGCCCAAAGAAGCTTTTCTATAGTAATGAGCCTAATCCGTTTGAGCCCACGATCTATCAGGCGGCTAACAACGGCTTTCAAGGCATTTCCCATGATCCCAGTTGGCATCCAAAATGGACATTGACAAAATTGGCACCTTTTATATAAGGAAGGCGCGAGATTTTTTTAATTCCTTTCCAATTGGGGCTTTCCAACGGTAATAAACACAGAAGAAAGGTGACCAATTTGGAAAGCTGTTGGCTGCCTGAGAAGAAAACCATCACGGTCAACTTGGCAACTGACATCTGCTCCAGAAGGTAAGCCAACCAAGTTTCACAGATGGGATCGCTCCTTCCAAAGAAGAAAGATCACCCTCTTGTTCATAAGTAAGTCCTTGAATCATCATTCAGGGCATGCTCTCTTTCATGCTCTCTCTGATATACTTTCTGTCACACTTTCAGTAAGACTCTCAATTACATATGCTTTCAGTTACTCTGAAAAACACACGAAACACTGAGAAAATGATCCTGATCTCTCTACTGGAATTTTCAGAAAAAACCTAAGGCAAACAACGTGCTTCCGATAGTCGTTCACTGCCTTCTCACCCTCCAGATCCAAGATGACGATTTTTGCCTCTCTTACATCTGGAGATCCATTCACTCCTGTCCTCTCTTCCTACTCTCTCTTACATTTTCAGTTACATTCTCGTCATCGAAGGCTATTTACTGACTTGAGCGTCAGAGTGTTTTCGATGGGACAACTTTTCGTCGACACGCTGACCTCCTATGCTTTTTAGTGGTGTGTAGGATTCGCGATCAGGTAACGAAACCGGGTCAACTATCCAGATGAATCCAAATCCGTTCAAAGTTCGGATCAAGGTATCCATCATTGGCGCCGTCTGTGGGAAGCGCTTACAAAAGCCAACCACTAATCTCCATAGCGCTCTCTTCACTTTCTGATTCCGCAATGATGAACATGAGAGCCCAAGCTAGCGATCCCACTAGAGATGCTGCCAACCCCGACCAGGACCACGCTGCTGGTGTTACGGTCAACGGGACTCCGGGCAGAGTCCCACCGTCCTACTTTCAACAACTGCTGGAGCAGATGCAAGCCAACACGTATCTGCTCCAG
>JAOVVI020002154.1:0-14496 GCA_028571085.2 Nepenthes alata
CTTGTTTTAAGTTCATGATTATGCATGTTTACAACGCTAGTATATCTGATATGTTTATGAACCTATATTTCAGTATGTATGATTTTTGTTCTGTTCCTTTGATTTAAGGAAAGATTGTTCTCAATCGCATGTTTAAAAAGTAACCTTGATATTTATGATCAATTTTATTCTGCTTGAAGTATGATTATTTGTC
Organism: Nepenthes alata; assembly: GCA_028571085.2. Classification (NCBI taxonomy): domain Eukaryota; kingdom Viridiplantae; phylum Streptophyta; class Magnoliopsida; order Caryophyllales; family Nepenthaceae; genus Nepenthes; species Nepenthes alata. The sequence goes on from JAOVVI020002154.1 coordinate 194, forward strand.
GATAGTTGCATGTTTAACAAAAAGACTTTATGATGTTTGATTTTATTCGGCTTGAAGTATGAATATTTGTCGATAATTGCATGTTTAAAGAAAGTCTTCCAATTATTAAGAAAAGACTTCCAGTTTGGTTAAAAAAAAGGTATTCGGAACTTGTCCCATGAAAAATCACTCCGTCCATTTAAGAAAAAGAGCTCCGGACTTTTGATGAAAAAGCACTCCGTCCTTTAATGAAAAATGAGCCCGGATTTTCTTTGATGAAAAACGAGTCCGGATTTCCTTTGATGAAAAACAGGTCCGGATTTCCTTTGATGAAAAACGAGTCCGGATTTCCTTTGATGAAAAATGAGTCCGGATTTCCCTTGATGAGAAACTAGTCCGGTCTCCCCTTGATGAAAAACAAGTTCGGCTTTTGATAAAGAACTCTGGTTTTTAAAACCTCAGATTTTAAATGAAAAAGAACTCCGGCTTTAAGAGCTTCGGATTTTAAATGATAAAGAACTCCAGCATTTAGAGCTTCAAAATTTAAATAAAAAAGAATTTCGACTTTTAGAGCTTCAGATTTTAAATGATAAAGGGCTCCGGCTTTTAAAGGTTTGGACTTTAAATGAAAAAGAACTCCGGTTTTTAGAGCTCCGAATTTTAAAGAACTTCGAATTTTTGAGCTTCAATTTTTAATGGAATTAAAACTCCAGCTTCTGAACTACGACTTTTGTTGAAAAGGAGCTCCGGCTTTTGAACTCCATCTTTTAAGAAAAGAACTCCGGCCCTTTTTAAAAAAAGAACTCCGCCTTTTTAAGAAAAAAACTTCTGCTAGAAAAAGAACTCCAACTTTTGAACTCCGGATTCTGTTAAAAGGATCTCTGATTTTAAAGAAAAAGGACTCCGGCTTTTAAGAAAACGACTTTGGCTTTAAGAGGCTTAAAGGAAAGATTATACGGACTTCAACTGATAAAGTAAAGAACAAGGCTATAAGAAAATGCATGTAATCTGGACAGCAAGTGGAACTCTACGACTTTCAAACTATAATAGATGCCCATTAAAAGATATGAACTAAGAACTAAGTTTCTATTAAACTTACTGATAAAGATGGATGAAGGATATTAGAGTGACACTCAAGGACTGCCTCCTGGGCCACGGGGCGAGACTTTTGGTGGCATAAGACTTCTGGACTACGGCCCCGTATGCCAGGTTAAAGGCATTACCTCCCACCTCGGGGAGCATAATGAGAGGATACGGCGTTAGGTTGTGGGGTAGCACACAACCCTTCCTCGATGTTGTCTGCTCCCGTCTGGTCCCTAAAGATGATAAGAATTACGAATGGTTTTTATGGATTCTTCAATGACAAGATAATAAGAATAAGAAATAAAGAAGAAACGACATGATGATTTTCATATGTTAATTATGGAACTCTGTTTTGATTCGATTATATGTATTTTTTTATTTTCTGCATGTGAGTACCTTGCTGGACTTTGTAGCTTATTCTTGTCACTTTTCAGATGACGAAAGGCTTATGGAGGACGAAGTTGAGTAGAACCACATGGTGTAGCCAAATGGCTTAGTTGGTTGGAGCTGATCTATGAAGAGCTTTATTTATTTTCCTTTTGATGTTTTGAGGAGACTTATAAAATGGTTCCGCTGTTATGAATCTATGAATGTTAGTATGTTTCCGTGATTACTTTTTGGAATATGTCTAGAAAACATCTCTTGTAGTTCGGCATAATGAATTCCTGTGTGTAAAAGAAAAGAAATTTTTTTTTGTCCACCTAATTATTGTTTATAAATTCTAAATTAAGGCATGAAATTTAGGCTTGACGGAGGTCCTATGTGGTGGAAAAGGCCGGTCCGTCACAGTAAAGTTTACCTGTAGTGTATGATGGTATAGATTCTTCATGGAGTATGAGAAACTATGCAAAATGTCCTGATACTACTAAACCTGTTTACATTTTGAACAATTATTGGGATTAGACTATGTAAATATAGAGATTATCCCACTGGAGGTGCTAAAAAAGAAGATTCTTAAAAGAATGGCTTCCATATGAATTTAAATCCCAAATAATATAGGATTTGCTATCTCTACAAAATTTAAAATAATGCATAATATTTTGCAGGCATCTTTGTTTTTGGTTGGCTATCTTCCGCCAAATTTACAGCTACAAGGGTTACCTCTAAATTCTATTTCTGGCCAGAAGGACGCACATTTTGGAAGGGATAACTCCTTGCATTCAGTCAATGCAAATGCAAGCAGGAGATGTAGATACATCGCTCATCTTTCTTGGAAACATCAACTGTGAACTCTGGAGAATTCCTTTGATACTATTCAACAACTCTTGCTAGATTATGCATTGCCTGGTTCAAGGATTTCAATATCATTGAATTATTGGTCTCTCATATGTACTTGAGACCAATTTTCTTATAATGCCAAATCGACGGGAGAAGAGAGAAGAGATAATAAACAGCAGGTTATAGGCCATAAAATAATAAAATATTCATATGTTTATTATGACTTGAAATGCTATACCTAATTTGGTTTAGAGAAGCAAACATAGAGATACTATACTTTAATATTAACTAATAAATAAATATAAATTTTAAATTAACAATGACCTAAAATAAAAAAAAAGTAACAAAGGAAAACTCTTAATTTTTATGGGCACCTTGAGACTACTATGATTATAGCATCATAAATCCCCATAATATAATAAAATATAAAAAAATCTAATATAATAAGCTAATATATTAAATCTACAAGATGTCCTCCTTGGAATGCAAGAACACCTCACATATGATAGTTCCTAACTAGGCAATCCTCAAAAGTCAAACTCGGGAGGCATCATCTTGCAGAATTCATGTCCAGGGGCATCACCATAGTATTGTCGACATTTCAACTTTTAGATGCCTTGCAAAATAATCTAACAGTTGTTACAAAAATTATTGCACCAGCATACAATCACAAAGAAGAATAACATTACATGATTTTGAGCAAGAAACTTCCTTGATCATAAGGATCAGATATACTTGCAAATTTTAGGTATTCAGATATTGAGTAGGACTTTATGTTAAAAGAAAAACAAGATGGAAAAAATCACATTACACTATCTTTTCGTGTATCTTTTTGTATACACAAGTGGGCACTAACTCTATATGACCTTGAATAAGATGGTTCAAACGATTTGTCATGAAAAGCTGAAATGCTATTAAATATCAATCTGACATAAGGTTGAATAACATACTCGTAGTATCTAGGCCCAAAGATTGTTCATTTTTACACTTATTCAGCCAAGCTTGACGGTGACGTTTTGTTTCAACTTATTCTAAATCGTAGAACCTACAGACATGAGAACATATTATAAGAACCTTAATAGAAAAAAGAAGATGTCAAGAGAGGCTATAATTAGCTGAAAAAAAGATTTATGTTGACCCAAAAAAAATAACTCGTCTAACTTTTCTAGTGCTCACATCACTAGATAATCATAATATCAATATTCTATAGTTGCACAAACACACAAAAAAAAAAAAACTTTCTCTTCTTGCTATTTAGTTAACTTGAACACTATTGCTTATTTTCAATTAATTCACACCCCTGCATATTTCGAGGCCATAACCACAAAGTACTAGAGAAAAATGATAAATTTCACGCAATTTACATACTTTGCCAAACAGCACAGATATACTGATTTCTCATAAAAAGCAAGAATATGCTTAAGTTTTCTAATTTCATAATGGGGATAGAAATCTAATAAATTAAGAAAATTTCAAAAATCAAACACGTAAATTAACAAGCTTTTTTAGTAAACTGAGTAAGTTGAGATGGATCATCAGCAATAGCGCTTTCTTTTCTAGCTTCCTAATGTTAGATGATACACGAAGCAATATTTGCCTATGTAAATATTTTCTGCTCATCTTATTTCCCTTAATCTTAATACTTATAAGTTATTGTAATATAAAGAAAGTCACTTACAATAGTAAACCACATTATATTTAGCACAAAACAATATTGGTAGAACACATGAAATTAAGCTTGTGAATCATTGAAATTCCAACACACAGATCACATACAAACTACTATCCCCACATCCTCATGATCTTGACTCAAAATGGAGAAAAATAATTTCAATAAATGATAGATAATACTGATACTAAAATGAGATGGAGAGGGGGGATGATGTGCAACAGAAGAAACATGAAAAAAATAAGACGTTGCGTGCATGAGGATTTGAGATTGAGACAAGTCAAATACCGCAAACCAAGAAACAACATATAAATTGTCTTTTAGTTATGTAAGTGCCAACCAAATAAACTTCTTGTGGAGAAAATGAGACTTGTAAATTCCTAATCAAAGGTGGTTGTATGCTTACAATTTTCCCATTAGAAAACAAGGCTGCAATACAACTATATTAATTAATATAATAGTAGGCACTAACAACATTCTTTAACTCGAGGTCTTCCAACATATTTCTAGCACACAAAAGAAAAACTACAAAAGCCAAATCTACCATAAGGACAAAGAACGAACTTCATATTCATCATTCCTAAGCACAAAGCATAGTGGATGTTCAAGTATAAGCAAAAGGAAAAAAAATGAAGAAACCTAGAGGTAAGGCAAGAAGGTATTTAAAGAATAGGCAAAATGTCACATAGGTATGTCAACATACTTATTTTGCTAGTAGAAAGGCATTCATGCATCTCAGCAAAAGCAAAAAGGTACTCAAAGTAGGACTTTTATGATATTTTCCTTCTTTATCTAGTCCTTAAAAGTGGAAAGGAAGCCTTGAGGTGTCTATGGGGAAACCTAATATGGCTCAATCCTTATTCATTATGTAATGAAGGATCCTATGCACTAGAAAATCAAATTGCCATCACAGCAATTAACAACACACATAACCCTATGCAATTTGAAATTAGGAAATCATGTAAAGTATCAACATTTTTAGATAAAGGATTCAATATTTGTTTCAGCATGCAGAGAACACCAGAGAAGAATCAAACATTAAGTCATGGAGCACTAGAAAAGCCAAATTACAAAGGACATTGATCTATCAATTTAGTGATAATGTTCATAGATACTACTTTGCTTCTTTTTTCATCATTCCTATCCCAGCATTAGATTTTTTATGAGTCATCTTGTACGGATACATCCAACCAGAAGGGGCTAAGAGAATTCAACGATGTTTTGAAGTGATGCGTGTCAACTTATTGATCAAATGCCATCAACTATCCTACAACGAGAGATTTTTTTTTATTATATGTCACATCCTAGAAAGCCATTACATTTTATTGCAGCTAAGATTTTCAGTTGTCTTTGTTATGTTTATAATATTCGGCCTCAAGTGACAAATTTTAATCACAAGTCATTGCAATGCATATTTTTTTTAGCATATACTCACATTCAAAATGGGCATTAGTGTTTATCTCTGAAGTTAGGACGTCTGTTGGTATCCTCTGATGTCACATCTCATGAATCTAAATTATCTTATCCAAACGTATCTTCATCAAGTCCATCATCCAATATACCTCCTAATGATAATATTCTTGTTCATGATATAGTCCATATGATTGGATATCCTATGCCTTTATCGATTGTTCCTCATTATCGTCCTATCACCTGGACTTATGTTTATGGTCCTTGTTGAATGTTTGCTTTCTCTATCGGTGGAGATCCCAAGTCAACCGCCATCTAGCTGGTTCTCTCGTTGACAAAGAATATTGTTCCTGGTCAGGGGATTGATTAGGACCTTCCATCAATGAGAAAGGGTCATCAAAGTTGTGTTTAGTAACCTTTGTCTACTATATTATAATATGCTGATATTTTATCTTCTCTGCGAGTTTGACGTCAGCCTTTGACTCTACTAGTGTAACTCAATCTGTAACAGAGGTTATTTCTTATCCTTGTTGGCAAATAGCTATTGACGAAGAGATTGTTGCTCTTGAGCACAATCACACGTGGGATCTGGCCTTTATACCTCATAAGAACAAACCTATCAGCAATAAATGGTTCTACAAAGTATGAGTCAATCCAAATGGTTCTTAACTCAGTTGAAAACCCATCTAATGGCGAGAGGGTTTAGACATATTGGATTGAGTACACTCATATTTTTTCTTACATTGCCATGATGATTTTTGTTAGACTACTCATTTTATTGGCTGCTATGCATCACTATTCTTTATATCAATTAGATATTAAGAATGACTTCTTATATGATGGTATTCAAAGTGAGGTTTACTTGAAGCAACCACGATTATTTATTGTTCTAGGAAGTTCTGTGTAGCGGATGAATAAATATTTGTGTGATTTGAAATAATCCTTAGATGTAGTTTTGACAGCTTTAGTGAAGTTGTGTTTGAATTTGAACTCTCTCATGGTGATAGTAATCACTTTTTATTCTATCATCATTCAAGTATTAAATGTATTCCTCTCATTGTGTATATATGATTCATACCGTAAATCAAGCACCAGCCAAATTAGAATGCTTGAGATTGAGAGAAGAGGAATTTCAGTTATCTGGATTGAGAGAAGGGCAAGCTTCATGTCTTGAGATAGTTGAGGGAAAAAGATTATTGAAAGTTACGCTTCTAACTTTTTTGTGTAGGCTTGAGTATTGCAAGACTTGGATTTGAACATGTACTCAAGATTGCTTCATGCAGCAATGATTACTCAAGGAATCTAATAAGTAATCCTTTCGATGCTTTCGCTGTTAAAGACAAGATAACAAATCAACTCCTATTGATTGGTAGGGGCATTGTATATAAAAGCCTTGGGCCTATCTTGAGACTGGTTAAGTCATTTTTCCAAAAGTTATTTACTGATTTTCTCATGAGCAGTTAGTGCCATTTATTAAGGAATTGTTATTCTTATAGGAAGTTAATACCTTTTTCTCGGTAGTCGTTCCTTAGAGTTAATAGTCGTATTTCTAATTATAGGCTTTAATAGATCATCATGGAGCGGTTATGTTTCAGGGATAATTTTTATAATGGTTTGCCTTAGGTCGCAGCCGGTGTGTTGTTTAAAGGTCTAGTCGATTGTCGATCAACTAAGACAACCAAATTGTATGGACCGACAATCCACTCCTATGCACCTCCCTTTGTATGTCAGCATTTTATTCTGATTGGTCTTCTGTCATTTGTCATCCAACAATTAGTCTATCCTAGTAGAGCAATTTCATGGATGACAACCTTACAATTAGCCTGGTTTAACAAAGTGGACTAAAAACTCGATAATTAGGCAGCTGGGAAATTTGAGCCTTTCATATTTAGAATTTCCTCATATTTTGATTCAGATCTGAACGTTTATTTGTTGAATCCATAAATGTGAATGATATTGTGATTACTAATAATGATAATATGAGTGTTATATATCCAAAATCATTCAAAGACAATTTCAGAGCATAGAATTCAAGAGTTAGCATTATTTTCTAGGCACTAAGGTTGCTAGAAATGTATCAACGACTAGTTAGAAGCTAAGTTAACTTATTGTAACTCATCTAAATACTTTTGTTGGAGGCACCCGTGTATCTTAGAAGAGTAAAAAATAAAATATGACAGTCAGGTCTTGTGAGGAATCAAAATATCAAACGGTGATGTATATTATTTGTGAAATGATGTGGTTTTTGTAACTGTAATTTCATAATCAAGCAATCTTCCATATTGCATATAATTTGGTATTTCATAAGTATACAAAGTATATTGAGGTAGATTTCCATTGTAAATTTAAATAGCTCCTACATAGCATGACTCATTCGATTGATAGACATTTTCACAAAATTTTAAATTACAGTTCAAGTTACATTATATTTATAATAAGATGAATATGATCAATATATATACTCCAACTTAAGTGAGAATGCTAGAATATACCATTTGAATATAATTTATGATATATATAAATAACATAATATATGTATTAATAGAACCAACCCACACATTGGATTTTCCTCATATTACTTTCTTAAGTTATATTTTTACAAAACTTAATTATAAATTAAAACAATACTCAAAGATGGGGTCTACTACTACTATTGCATGAGGGAGAACTACAATGTTTGCATGCCATCTTAAAAGCTTCTCCATTCACACACATACCATTATTGCTTCAAAATTTGTGACCAAATATATTCCTAGTATACAGAGGCCAACTATTAGTAAAATTTTTTCATATTTTGCATACTTAATACAATGTAATCCATATCTAAGAGAGAGTATAAATGTCAAATAGAATAGTTCTAAAATAGAATTCACAACTTACATTTTTATTGGTGATGGACCCTGATGTTGCACATTTGTGACATTTGAGAGCACCCTCATCGGCCATGGGTGGGTATCTTCTCCACTAAATAGCAATCAATCCTAGTTTGTTCTCAATTTGTAGAAGAGGTAATGTTTTTCAAGAGCACAGTTGAACCTCCATTGAAATAAGTCATTGAAAAAGAAAGTCATGTTTATCAAGAGCAAGGCATATATTTAATAGGCAATGTTTTTGGGACACCTTTTAGTCACCCTTGAGATACACTCAGGTGATATGGCGTCCATCTATTAACACATTCTCGTATAATTCATTATTATAAATAGATAAATAAAATATCATATCATTTAGGAAGCCTAAAAAGCATCCCTATTAACACCACTCATGTAATTTATCTTCAATTAATCATAACTATCTCTACATATTTTACATTGCCATGACTATTGATCCATTTTTAAGCTCTTGAAATCTAATTTGAATAATGTACAAAATATGTAAGTTGTTTTTATCCTATATGGATTTTAAGAAATTGGGGAGAATAGTATTTAGAATAAGTGTTAGAACTAATAGTTGGTTTGTGATGCTGACAATGGATGGTGTTGAAAGACTTAGTAGTAAAAAAGAGGTTATATTAAATATGACTTTTAGAAAATAAGCAGCTTACAAGGAAAAGCAAACTGAATTGCAGGTACTCGACTGGAAACGACACCAACAATCAATTAGTCTACATCAGAAAAGCAAAAGAAATTTGAGCAAAGGAGACATGATCATAACTGGTGCCTCAGCTGGATTCGATCTATAACAGAGGCTCGAGCAATGACTAGGCAACTGCAAATAATCATGGCTTGTATAAATTTTGAAAAAGCCGAAATGGCTGCAAGAATACTACTGAGGGAACACCACTGTTAGGAATCCTAACCTAGCCTCCTTTGAAGCATCTGTCAATTTGTCCACAGATGGCTTTTTTCCACATTTCTTAAGGTTGGCATTGGTGATTGTATTGCAGCTAAGCAAAGCAAATCCTGTACAGCATAAAATATCCATAGCCAATATGAAATTATGTCAAATCCATGGCATAACCTGAATGACATTTGATTTGATGTTTTCCTCACACCTTTTGATCAAATTGTCTTAATAAAGCATAAGTGCTGCTTTTTAGGTGTGAAATTCATAAATCGGTGATGAAACACAGTAGTTCTCAGGAAGAATAAATGATAACTAATAATAGAAGTTTGTTAGTCACGTTCAAATGTTTAATTGATTGAGTGTTACACCATAGCAATAAAATCATTTGGGAAAAAAAGGCAACCATAACAAATACAATTAAGAAAAAACTTTCCTAATCAATGCACCATGCCTGGCTTTTTGCTAATATGAATCATTCTCAATAATATTCTGATCAGCAAGATTGGACTAGGAAAAAAAAAGCAACATGGAAAAAAATAAATATAAATATTTGCGGATGTGAATACATTCATCACCAAATCATTGTATTTATGCAAAAATCTATGAGTGAAAATGGCCATGCAAACACAACCACACTTAGAATAAGAGATGGTCAACTTTGGTGTTCAATTAGTTCTTTCCATGCTCCTCCTGCATACACCATTGATCTAAAGAAGGGTGGATAAAGGTAACTATGGAATCAATTATTTTACACTGCAGAATTGGTTAAGACAAGTGAGTGTATATCTATAGGAATCTCAAAACTAGAAAACTTAAACTGTACAAACACAGAGAAGATGTTAGATTACATGCCAACCATGCATGCATTAATATTCAATATTTGCTACTTAGTCAATGCTTCTAATCTAATTAAGAATGCAGAATTCAGCTAATTGAATGTCACTTGTCAAAATAGATACAGATAGAAAGAAATGACATTGATAACTCATCGGCAATGCAGATAAACTATATGAATCAGATGTTGCATATTAAGGTGATTTAAAAACAAAGTAATCTCTTTTAATCATTTGTAACAAGTTAATGACGTTAGAAAAAGGTTACACTTCTAATGCAAGATAAAGGGGCATGTAACAGTGTAGATGCATAGACAACAAACAATACTTCATTCAAATAAGCATCCAATTCCAATCATAATAAAGCAACATGTTCTTCCTGGATGTGCTCCAACTGCAGCCTCAATTCTTCTTTGCATTGTTTAGGCCATTGCTAAGCCGTTATTTCCATTTTTGCAACAACTCTCAGCCAGTAAAGCTAGAAGAGTATAAACATATTCAGTCAAAAAAGTAAGGGCAACAGGAGAAATAAAGAACAAAATGTTCTTTCACCAATTCGATAATCTCTCGCTTCTCTGCATCATAAATCTTTCAAATGTCATTTAGTGCCAGCTCAAAGGTAAGAACATGTCAGCAAAAGCAACTGTTCCCAGTTTGGAGTTCCAGAAGGTAACCAATGAGGCTAAAACAAAAATTTATCTTATCACTCATTCCTCGCACATATCTCTTTCAAATCTCTTGACAACTTTGGTTGTATACAGTTTGAAATTATACTATCTCACTTCTTCACTCACAAATTTTATTTCTGCAATGATTAATTGTGCTTGGATCGACAAAATGCATTCCAGTTTCTAACAACTTTCAAGGGTTATAACAAAATCATCATAGAAATTTAACCAAATTGTTCCAGATGCTTTTCCTAGCTGTACACTGCAGGATGAGCAGTGCTCCTCCTACCCTAAGAAATATCAATATGGTTGAATTTCTTTCTCAATGCTGCTCCTTCTCAGCCTCTTGAACACTTGAACCACATCAACTTCATTTTTTCTCCAATGCATAAGCTTGTAGTATTCAATGCTGTCTTTGATTGGGTATTCTCACACAACCAGCATCGGCAACATATCTTTTTGCGGTGCATCAAAATAAACATACGATACCATTGTGTGAAACAATTCCTACTGTTTTCCATCATTTTGATAAGATAAGTCAACAATCCTATCAGACCATTTTATTATCAGATAGTTGTAGAAATCTGAAAAATTTTTGCCAACCTTCACTAATGTGATACAAAACCTTCAGATTTCACTCCTATTAGATACAAGGGCCTCTGCCTCATACACCATTTTCCGAGTTCTTTCTTATGTTATACGGCACTCTGCATGCAATGCCACAAAAGATTCTTCAGCTTTCTCAAGCTCATAGACCTCCCCATATAATTTCTCACTAATTGACAATGGCTGAACCTTCTCTAATATGGTGAGAAGTACTGAGGATGAAGCAGGTCAATGCTTCGAAACATGGTTACTTTCTTGTATAACCAACTTCATAAAGTATCATACATAGCATATAGTAAAAAAATCATCCCTGAAACTGCTGACCATTTCTTATCCATTTCAGTCAACTCCACATCAAAAGCATTATCATACCACTGAGGTTCAATTTCTTCTGCATTGATTTATCTAATTTGCTAACAAATTTGCTGCCACTTGAGTAAAAACCATCACCCTCACTTTCCAATTTCTGTGGATGGGCTCTGGTATGGATAAGATCTTTCTCCTCCAATTTAAATGCAACTGTACATTGTTTAATTTAGATTTTTGAATCTCACTTGCAGGTCTTGTTTTCTGACATTTTTGTTCCAAGTCACCAAATGACAGCATCTGCAAGCAATACACGACAAATAAAAAGCCTATGTTTTAACCATGAGGCAAACTAGTTGTGGGTCAGAAAAACTAAGTCCACATAAAATACTAACTATATGCAACAATACAAAAAAAATTAATGAATGCGTTGATGCCGTTGAAAGTGGAGACCCTCCCAAATAAGACTTTAAAATTTTATGAACAAAATTAAAGTATAACAATTTCTTTGATTGTTAAAGAGTCTAATATGACTGCTTATTGCAAGCATAGGGAAAAGAGCACCGTAGGTTATACAACATTCAAACAGATTTGAACTGATGAAGACTCAATTGCTGGAACTGAGCATCCTAAGCACGGCAAGCAGCAAAAATTCTAGCAGTAGCATCACCCTGCTGCCCATATCTCATATAAATAAATAAGCTGTAATGAGTGGTAACATATGCCCAAGCTATCTTCCAGAGGTGGTAATGTATAGCTGTATGATCAAATCAATGCATTTTGAAAGTTCATTGATACCAAAGTGTTGCCTACTTTTTTCTCTCTGTGATCTATATAAATGCCTCTCGTTCACTATCATGAGACCAAAGTTCCTTCAGCTCCTTGTAACCTTATTCAGGAATAGAGGAAAACTCAATTATTGCTTTTGAACAGAGGGATGCATAAATGCAACACACCTTAACTTTATAATTAATTCATGACCAACCAAAAATTATGTAATCATATCTGAGAAAAATTCTAGAACTGCCTCCAATTTTCAATGAATTGTATTTGAGTGATATTTTGAAAATGTTCCAATTTGTAATAAATGGAAAGAAGTTACAGCCTCCAACATCTGTAAACGGGCTCTAGCAATAGATGAATGTAGTGATCATAACCTTATCCACTGACTCTAAATGTGCAGATAGATTTGTTCAATTAACTGCTCGTTCTCTGCTATTTACAAAGGCAAATATAACAAGGATTTTCAATGAAAGACGATATGCGGGTAGAGTTATCAGAACAAAGATTCACTTAGCAACTGTAACCTCACCAGATATGACGTGCAAGGTTTGGTTGAGCTGATCGCACAAAGTCTGTCTAAGAAAATTTCAGTTCCAATCCTTTCCATAACTTCTCATTCTGCCACATTGAGCCATGTATTCTCAATGTTGTCTGGAAGTTTGCTTCCAACGTATGGATGTGTTCCAAGGACTTCTTCATCACAGAATTCTACACATTATGGGATCAGAGCACAATTATTAATCACTTGAATGGATTACATCTAGGGCGCCAGATTTTTCATACCATAAGCATTAGATGATGTCAACAGAAAAGGTCCACAGCTTGGGCGGTACCCACAACTACTCTCTTTCAGAGAGTGCTCGGAGACGAGAGAGTTACATATACTGCCGAATGAAATCCGTTCTGATACAGCATGTTCTTTGACAAATTTCTTCGAAAAAAGGTCTATGAAAAACTCATCATGAATACAGAAAAATTCACAAAATTTTCAATAAAACAAACTCAAATTTCAAACAAACCAACGATGATCTTCAGGCTTGGGAACTTCCAAACGCATTTGAATTCATCGCTGAACGCGAAGAGCTGGGCAATGTTTTCATTATCCCTTAAATAGGTTTGTGAAAAAATCTGAACAAATCCATGTTTTCATAACTGTTAGCCTCAACTTGACACCCTAAATTTTGGATTTAGAACTTTTTTATCACAATTGATTTTCAGGACTGGCGGATGCCGCACAGCCTGTAGTATTCTCCATCAATAAACTCTTCCTTCATCTTTCCGTCGTTCCAAATATTGGAAAACCTCTCTGTCTCTCAGAAGTTGCTCTGGCAGTGAGAAAGTGGGCATTGAGCAGGGAACAGAGTGAAAGGATGTAGGAACAGTAATTTATAGAATTTTTCCTCGATTGATTATTTGACTCCGTCAAAATAAAAAACGCATTTGCCAGGCTGTACCTTGAATGAAAATATTTATTTTTATGAATTTTTTTTCTGTAAAAATTAACTATTACGAAATTTAAAGTTAATATTTTTAAAACATCAAAGCATTAATTATTTCTATTTAGTATTTATAATCGTTTTTAGAAACAAATACATTTCTTAATTCAAAATTATAATCCATTTCAAGAAATATATTACATAATGACCACATAAAATCAGATATTATAGCATACTTATATTTGAGTAATTGTAAAATTCTAATATTTTTGCCATTTAGGTTGCTATCAATTACTCTTCTAACATGATATATCAAGCCATAAAGGGATCAAACCAATCCCTTTGTCACTTAAATGTGTGAAAAATAATTATTTGGATCATATTCGTCACATGTTTGAATGTAAAGAAAATTTAACCAAATAATTATTTAATTTTATGCAGATAACGGGAGTCACCCGTGACAATTAGAATGATGAAATTAAATCTAGATGACACGTTAGTAGCTTTTGACAAATAAAGACCATTGATC
>JAOVVI020002155.1:0-21879 GCA_028571085.2 Nepenthes alata
TGTTGATCGTATGGGAAATGAGATAACCCGGCTAACTGCTGTGAAGGTTGGTTTTCTGTGTGGTTATGCATGATAGTTAGTTTGCTTTTGCATTTATATTTATTCTCATTTAGAAGAAGAGCAGTATGGTTTAGAGAGCAGTATCTTTACAAGGACATGGTACCTCCAGAATAAAATATATCTAAAAGAAATTGTGAAAGAAAACCTTGATAGATTTGGACAAATCAATGCAGGTGGAAAGATAAAGAACTGAAGAGGCATGAATGGAATACAAAATTTGTTCAAGGATGAGATTCAATTTTCTTTTTGGTTTTTCAAACTTCTTTTGGATCTTGTTGGATTATGTTTATTTAGGTCTTTTACTTTTTGGTATTTTATACTTACAATGCTTCATTTTAGGTTGTTTTATATTTTTATATAATGGTCTGTTATAAGGTCGTAAAAGCTCTTCTATTGGAATTTCTCAGTAATTTATGACCATGAGGACTAAAACATCTCTCAATTGACTCCTAATTGTCTTTTTTTTATATATAATTTTTGTACTAGGTTTGCGTTCTATTAGTATAATATGAAGCCTTGATTGTTCATCAACTGAATTGTCAAGATTTCACATCAGTTGGTTATTTTGTAGTATGTTTTAAGTAGTACTTGCCTAATGGACCCTAATTTACTGTGTTCACCTTATGGACTGCAATTCCCCACACAACCGTCATGGAAAAAAATGCAATGTCCTGCAATCCATGTACTGGCCCTGTAAATTGTCTTTTTACATGTGAATTTGGTAACTGTCTATTAATGACAGGCATTTTGTCTTTGTAAATAAAATGTTAAATAATAAGTCTATGAACTTTCAGTTTGAAATTGCAGATTGCAAGAAAAAAAGTTATATTATTAATTTAAAAATGGTATTAAATGTAGGCATTAAGCGTGAAGAAAAAGTCTTGGTTTTTGTTTATTTACACTGATATTATACTTCATTGGCTTTTTTGTTGTTTTTGTCTCTTCTGGGTTAGGCTGTGAGTGATGTACAAGGGTTCTCCCCAGTGTTGGTAATTTTGATAAACTTCGAACCATTACTTAAACCCTGAGAATTGGCATGTTGTAACACATTACATACAGATAAATAACCTTATCTTTTGTTTTTTTTTTTGGGGGGGGGGCAGGGAACTTAATTTTCTGTAAAGCTTCGGCAGCTTCTTAAATAAATTGCTTAGCCAAAGAGCAAAAGCATACTTGCGATGAGTAGGAAGGTTACTTTTTGTGAGCATCTTTTTTTTTTTTAATTTTTTCCTAGTGGAATCTTTCCTGGATGAAAAAAGGTCTCATTGTTTGTCTCCCCTCTTCACTTTGACATTGCTACTAAATTTAGCATAACTGTCATAGTGGAGCATGGCAGGTTCTCACTTGTGCTTTCAGATGCCTTGTCATGTCTGTTCAGGTGGTTTATGTTGCTCAATTTGGTGAGGGTGTAAATATTGAATTGTTTAATTGCCACTGTTCATGGATGAAAATATCAGTGTTAGTCATGGTTGTATTGTTATTGGCCATGTTGGGCAATACATATTGGTGTTGGACAGATACAATGTATTCGGAAAATCAAAAACTGATAGAGAAATAATGGCCGATATTGGTATGTCAGGCAATATATTACGATATATTGTCGATATACAATATAAGACAATTTTGTCGCTGTATCTGGGGCTTGATATTGATATAAATCAGCTAATATTTCATTCCAAGCAACCGTTTGATATGTACTGACACAGTGCATATGGATATGTTATGCAGGCATTTGCTGTCATTGCAGCTTCTCCACTACATATTGATCTTTCTTCTGTCCTGGAGAATGTCATATCAGAGTTAACTGCATTCTTGCGGAAGGTATGGAGATTTTTTTAAAAAAATATTTTATTATGTTGATAAAAAGTTAGCTTTTGGGAAATAATGTAGATAGATTAATGGTCCCCTTTTGGTGTGTTTGAAGATTTCTTTAAATTTTGATCAAAGAATGTGAAGAAGTACATTCAAAGGTATCAGTAACTGCTTTTTTGATCTTGTTGATGTTTATCGGAAAATATAGGCTAACAGGGCACTGAGACAGGCAACGTTGGGTACACTAAATTCCATGATTGTTGCATATGGGGACAAAATAAGTTCATCAGCATATGACGTAATTATCGTGGAACTTTCAACTCTCATCAGGTCTCTTCAAATTTTCTTTTATTCTTGTTACTAGGTTTTTGTGTGCATGCTCATTGCCTATCTTCCATAATTATCCCTTCTTCAGTGATTCAGACTTGCATATGACTGCCCTTGCACTGGAGCTCTGCTGCACCCTGATGACTGACAGGAGGTCAAGCCAAAATGCCTGTTTGACTGTGAGATATAAAGTTCTTCCTCAGGCATTAACATTGATCAGAAGTTCCTTGCTCCAGGGGCAAGCACTTTTGGTAACACATTGGCCTTTTTTGATGTGCTTCTTCAGAGACCTTATTTGCCTCATTTTAATCCATATTCTGTCAAAACTTCAGGCTCTGCAAAACTTTTTTGCTGGCTTATTTGATTCTGCAAATACAAGTTTTGAGTCTTTATTAGACTCCCTCCTCTCTAGTGCTAAACCTTCTCCTCAGTCTGGAGGGGTTGCAAAGCAGGCACTGTTTTCGATTGCTCAGTGTGTTGCTGTTCTCTGCCTTGTTGCGGGTGATCAGAAATGCTCATCAACAGTAGATATGCTGACAAACATCCTTAAGGGTGATAGCATTAACAACTCAGTAAGTCATCATCTTCTGGAACATTCAAACTGTTTTCATGGCACTCGTGTTCCCTGAACTATGGGGTGGATATCATTACTTGTGTATGAAGTCCAAGTTAATAGACAGAATTTCTATCTCCTCTGTCTCTTCCCAAACAAGCCCTAGTTAGCTGTTTTGCATCTCATTGCAATTGAGGGAGTGGTGTCTCAAGCGCTGTTGAAAGCTATAAAAGAATCATCTCTTTTTCGCTTGGAAGAAAAATAAAACAGCGATAACAATTTCATATGCATGCGGAAGATTTTTTTTTTTTTTTAAGGTGGCTACCAATATTTGCAATATTGGTGGGCATTATCAAATTATCTGAGGACAGGATTTGCAGTTCTCAACCAAGGACTCCATACATATGATCCAAAATGTTCCTTTTGTTCTGTCTTACTTGCTCACTTCATTCAAGTGAAGAAAAATTAGTGGTACATTTTTTTTTCCGTGAAGTTAGTGGTATGTTACTTTAGTTGACTTTCGCCTATTCTTTGCAACTTGTCAACTGAGTGATCCCAGGTTCAAAATTGTCCTTGTTTTTATTTATTTATTTATTTTGGGGGGGGGGGTGCGGGTTTACTTGATGGAGGCTTACCCCCATTGGGTAGTCCAAGGCCCCAATGGACCAAAAATCTTTTACATACACACGCACTAGTAGATTTTGCTGTCTGTTTCTCACTCCCTGTTCCTTATTGTATCTGTTTTTTTATTCCTAGTAAACTTGTTTAATTTGAAGTTTTCCTAATGTTTTGTTTCACTTCCATTGTCATGATTCTCTAGGCTAAGCAACACCTTGCCTT
The DNA here is from genome assembly GCA_028571085.2 of Nepenthes alata. Classification (NCBI taxonomy): domain Eukaryota; kingdom Viridiplantae; phylum Streptophyta; class Magnoliopsida; order Caryophyllales; family Nepenthaceae; genus Nepenthes; species Nepenthes alata. The sequence continues at coordinate 3,593 of JAOVVI020002155.1, forward strand.
GCTATGTTTGGGGGAGATCGGGAGAAGGAAGGATTTAAGTTCACATGCACATATCGAGAATATTATCATCGAGTCGTTCCAGTCTCCTTTTGAAGAGATAAAGTCTGCTGCTTCTTATGCTCTCGGAAATATTGCTGTGGGTAACCTGCCGAAGTACTTACCTTTTATTTTGGACCAGATTGATAATCAGCAAAAGAAGCAGTATTTGTTACTTCATTCTTTAAAGGAGGTGTGGGACCTGGCATAATCTCATCTTTATCTTACATCCTTGTATTGTATATTTGGTGTTGTCGACAATAACCCTGCTCAAATCATGCAATGGAGGAGTCTTGTGCAATTTTGTGCGTCCTACATTGCACCTTCTAATTACTTTTCCCTACTACAGGTTATAGTGAGACAATCTGTGGACAAGGCTGAGTTTCATGACTCAAGTGTTGATAAGATTCTTAATTTATTATTTAATCATTGTGAAAGTGATGAGGAGGGTGTTCGCAATGTGGTGGCCGAATGCCTTGGTAAAATTGCACTTATTGAGCCAGCTAAACTAATCCCTGCTCTTAAGGTATGGCCAGCTGAACTTATCCTTGCATTTAAGGTATTTTTTCACCAAAAAAATGTCCTTACCATTGTTCTTGCATGGGCTTCTTGTAATGTTTTCTCTTAGAGGAGCTATGGTCTAATTTATTCTGGGTTATCCATTTGGTTAGGTGCGGACAACCAATCCTGCTGCATTTACTCGAGCAACTGTTGTCATCGCCATAAAATATTCCCTAGTGGAACGGCCTGAAAAGATAGATGAGATACTGTATCCTGAGATCTCATCTTTCCTGATGCTTATTAAGGATCATGACCGGGTATTTTTTCATTACCTATTGCTTTGAAATTGATTTATTTATTTTGTAGTAGTGAGTATATCTATTATCCTTGTTCACTTGCACCACATTTCTAAATCAATAGAAGTTTATGACTAGGAGCCACCAAAAAAGAGTAGCACAATCAGGTAGCAGTCAAACAATAAATCCGGCAAATTTTAAAGTATTCTAAACATCAGAAGAGGTGGACCCAGAACATGAGCAATCTAACTTGCGTCAGCTGGAAGTTCGATAAACTCTAAAATGATTGCTACCTTGTCCTGTTGACCACACAGAGAGACTTTTTTGAGCAACAAATATTGTTACCTTGCTCGTGAAATTAAAAAACAATCTAGAAATTTGTCTTAGCATTTTGCAATTGTCAACTACCTCCAAAATATAATGAAATTCAGTAGCTTTACCTGCAGAAAGGTGTCATGACCTGGATTATGTAGCCACAATTATCCAGATAATGAAGCTGAAAAAATGAATAATCCATGATAATATACATCTCTAGTGCCATATTATTAGACCACAGCACTTGGTTCTTTTAATATTACAAGACACGAGTCTAACTATGACAACATTCCTTAGGTATTACATGGCCTACAAAATCTTACATAAAGATATGCTACAAAACTAAGTGTTTTTAGCAAAGTACTTAAAACAACAGTAAAAAGAAAACTCTTCCTAATCCTGGCCATCCTGTCCTACCGTCGCCTGCATAGGCCCACCTATAAGCTACTCTGACAGAATAGGAGACAAATAAGAAATGAGCTGAAAGCTTTATATGTAAAATCATATTACAGGAATATAATAATAATAGAAGTATATAGAATATAAGGTACTCAAATGTAAGATAACTGTCAATAAATAATAAATTTTAGGTATCATATGCGACAAAACATTATCTTGTGTTCTAAGGCTTCACATCAACAGATGCCGAGTCTAACAACTGAACAAGAAGAATCTACAGGGATTATATTTCCCACTATTGTGAACTTAAGGTTGATGAATTTACACCTCAATTAGTTTGGTAATCTCCTCAATAATTTGACTACTCTCATCACCGTTTGGGCAATGGTCTGACTTGACTGGTCAACCAATACTTCATTAAGTCCCCCACTAGATATTCCCAAACAAATACAATACAATACTCAATAGTTTCCATAGGAAAAAATGCACACATAAACATCTTTGAGATTACCTGAATACTCCTAGAATTTTATAATGTGGACTCCACTAAGGTTCTTCAATATCTATACATCTGGATACTATATTGTCTTTATACATCTTCCTTTACTTTATGCATGGTATGAGGAATGAACTATCGTGCTATATTATATTATAACATGGAACACCCAGGATACAGACAATGGTGATATTAGGTTTTCTCACGTAGTATTTTGCCTCACTCCACCAAGAGGGGAAGATCAAAGAATTATGGTAAAGGACATACAATAAACAGAGATCGAATAATAATGCAATGATAAACAAGGTTTCACAATAATATGGTGATAAACATGGTTTCATGATAATTGAACAAGGTAAATAATATCAACATGATATTTGGTAAACAAATACGGAGTCTAATGACATCTAAATCTCTTATTTTTCTGATAAATCTCCCAAGGTAGGTCATTAGCATCATTTATAGCCCTAACGACTCATCAGAAATCATTTCCCCCAACTTTCTTTTATAGCGAACTCTAACGCCATTCAATATGAATCCTCATAAAAAGTCAACTAAATATAAGTCCACATAATCATATGATCATCTATTTACTTCTTGAAACTACCTATAATTGGATTAAGATCACTTCCTACGATCTGAGCTTCGACAGAGTTCAAACTTCACAAAACGCCACTTTGCCGAGTCTGGCTTTCGAACGTTGGCTCAAACACCTTCTCAAACATCAAGCTCTTGTCTCCGGCATTTGAACAACATTCAAATTTCGTGAATCCTAGGTCTGTTTCAATGCCTATGCTTTTCCGAATTTACCCAAATTCAACTTATTTAATAATATTTGACACGTATGGATTATTAGAATTATATATATGATCATTAAAAGACTATTAAAACATAACTTATGTGGTAATGATTTCAAATTAACCTTCAATTCGGGGGTTTACCACAATTCCCCTGTTTTAGTACAACTGAATTTCCATTAAATTCGTCTCCATAAGTGATGTTTATCGACTCTGAATATTTAATTAAGAAATTAGAGAGGCACTGAATGATAAAACAAATGGAAGATGATGGAATTACTTGACTAGATTTGCACACTGTATGCTTTCACTATTTTTTTCTCCTCCTTTTCTCAGTTTTCTTCCGATTTCAGGATATATTCGTTACTCCCAAGCTTCCAAATTTGTAGGCAAACAAGACTTAGCCTCCTTGGATCCACACGTAGCCATTTCATCAGCTAAATCACATGTCTGGCGTACCAATTTGAAGCCGTGAAATCTGTCCTCTGTTTTGATGATATCTCATGCTTCCCAAGCCATTATTTTAGCTGACTTACCCCAAATTGGCTGACTTAGTCCCTGATTTCAGCTCATATACGGACAAATTGGTGGTATTGAGGTGTAATCTTTGCTTAGGGGTAATTTAAGTGTCCAATTAGTGGGGAAAGTTCTCTAAAATCTCCACCCACTAATGTACCTTTTAATTCACCAGCCTTCTTTTAAGAGATAATTAGATCGTAATCAAGTCTCAAATTGTACCATAATTATACCCAGATTATATAGATCAATATCCTAATTTAATAGACTAAATGAATATCTTATCATAATCCAATTTTTAATTTAACAAGTTCTCTAGGTGTTCCCCTAAATTATCACAAAAGTATCCTCAAATATTTGACCTTCTCACTTGGAATAATTAATATCCAAAATATAACAATTAGTTGCCCCCAAACATCAAGATTACCTTTCTCTGTTTCTCATAATGTATAGTTTAGCTACCTTAAAAAAATTTGGGATGTCACATAATATGGCCACTGCTGGCCCTTCCTATGAATTACCAGCAATCCCAAGCCTCTGTTCTGAGGACATCTCATGCTTCCTAGCCACCATTTCAGCTGACTTAGCTCAAATTAGCCAGTTTTCCTTCAAATTTCAGCTCACATACTGAAAAATAAGTGGTATTAAGGTATAAACTTAGCGGAGGGGTAATTTAAGTGGCCAATTAGTGTGAGAAGTGCACTAAAATCATCATTACCCACCATTAAAATCACATAACATTCTCTTAAGGGATATTTAAACCCTAATCATATCCCAAATTATACCATAATTATGTCCAATGATATAAATCAAATATACCATTTTAATAGGCCAAATGGATATCTTATTCGCAATCCCGTAATTGATTCCTGTAAATTATCATGAAAATCTCCAAATTATTTAACATTCTTAATTGGAATAATTATACCAAAAAAGTAACAATTTGTCATCCCCAAAATAACACATCAAAGTTGCTTTTCTCATAATGTATGATTTGAATGCCTTAATAAAAGTCAGGATGTCACCTAAGGGCTCGGTGACATCCCTGATTAAGCATTTTTATTTTTTTCCCATTTATGGAAAAATTCCATTCACATTATTGGTCTATCAACGTTCACTAATTGAAACATGTTTGGAATGCAGTTATAATTTGTATAAAAATGCTAATATGGGTGACTGTTACTCAAGAAGGTATCAATCGCAAGCAAGAACTAGCACATCAAGAAGATAAGAGGAGGGTATTTATGATTCATCACGCACCTGAAAGGCTGAAAGATATGACAATAATTACTGGTTGGAAAGAGTTGTTTGACATAGCGGAGAAGCAACGAGAAATGAAGAGATAGACCTGAAAACTTGACTAAAAATAGATAGGCCTGAAAATATTTGAATTGAGGTAATGGAATTTGTATTACAGCTTTTCAGTTTTCTGATGATCTCAGATTGCATCAGCAAGTTGGAAGATTGATTTATTAATCTAACCCCACACAGTTAAGGCTTTATTGGTAACATAAAGTGAACTTTAATGTATGCTTAATCTTAAAACAAAGGTAGTAGTATCGTGTGAAACATCGGCACTAAGTTTCAACATCTCAATTCCAATATCTTTGATTTTGAAGCAATGTGTTGGTTGAAGTCATAATAGACTGTTCATATCCGTGATGAGCATGGTATTTAATTTTATGAGAGTCCCACTACATCCTATAATTTTCTGGCACTGCATAATAGTTTTTCGTTACTTATATTTTTGTTTTGGACCCTTATGCAATCTTTTTTGCAGCATGTCAGGCGTGCAGCTGTGCTGGCATTAAGCACTGCTTCCCACAATAAGCCAAACCTTATAAAGGGACTTCTTCCTGAGTTGTTACCACTTCTATATGATCAGACAGTTGTTAAGGTAATGCAAATTTATGGAATTATTTTCAACTGCGCCTAATGTGTGTGTGTGTGTGATGATGGTGATTTTTTTTGTTGAATAAGGTTCATGCACCTAATATGTAGGGCTTCTTCATAATATCTTGCATGTATCAGAACGAAAGATGAATAAATAGGCACATTATGGTTTACAAAGGTTGCAGCTTCTTCAATTCTGATCTGTATTAATTAGTGTGCTAATTTTTGATTCCTTATCTTTTTTCATATTTTTATGTGTATATTTCTATAAATTGGACCTTAAAATAGTTGTGTAGGGGCACCTTCTTGGAAACTTACTTGTAAGTGGTTAAGCAAATTGTTTAGTATAGATTCATGGATAACCTATTGAAATATGGTTTTGACAGTGCTTAACTCTGCCAAAGTCTTCAGGCTGTGTAATGAAAATATTTTGAGAATTACTGAAATATTTTGATAATGAGAATGGATAGAGTAGTTAATTGGCTTAGGAAAGTTATAATTTGTTATTATTTATTCTTATGTAGAAGTATTGTACTCTAAACTGTGTACATAGAAAGCCAGCCATAATGGGGTTCTTTTGATTCTCAACTTTTTTTTTTCGGTATGGTACCATAGCTTGCCCTTGTTAGCTTATAGGGTAAAAAATTCATTATTAGTTTCTTCTGTTTTCACTTTATTCTCTATTCTTTCCACCTAGGAAGTAAGGACACCAAAATGGGACATCGATATGACAATGAAACTATTTTTATACAAATGAGGATACGACATATTGGAAACACATTAACTAAACTAATAGCTTATTAACTTTCTAATTGATTAACATTACTATTTTATACTACATTAGCAATAAATATTCATATTTCTTATTTATTCACCACAAAAAATTAGAAAAAGTATGCAATTAAACCACATAAATAAGTTATGCTATAACATTTTCAACCGGTTATTATAATAGAATGATTATATTGATATAACTTAGCAAATTAAGGCAAAACTTAATATGGCAAATTTTTATTTACCTATCATCTACATTTTGACTTTAACATTTTACATGTAATTGCTAAAATATACAAAGTATAATAAAAAATGCCGAATGAAAATATGTTCAAAACAATTTGTAAGCATGTCCAAAATGTGTACGAAAATGTTGGAGTGGGTTGGAATTTTAAAAAAAATTTAAAGAAATTCGGATGCTTGCTTGGGCATGTAGGAAGAGCGTTGGTACTCGATACGTGTTAGACGCTAATACTTTAGCCCTGAGAGAGTGTCTGTATATCTAGCTTTCCATGCAAACACTTGAACCCTATTGTTCCCCAATGTCATTGCGCTGCCAATTTGTATCAATGGCAACCTTAATTTTTTGTCTGCTTCATCTTGATGAAGAGAGGCCCTAAATTAACTTCATTGTTTGATTGCTTTAAAGCCCAGGATTGTGGGTTCTAGGTTTTGAGCAGAAAAAGCTTGATTTGAAATATTTGCTTCTCCAAATCAAGGCCAAATACTCAAAATTCGAAGCACCTATTAGGGGTGGGCTAATACTAGGAGTTCCTATAATCAATCAACAGGGATTTGTTGTGTACTTGTGTTTATTGCGAGTCATGCTTTTAAGCAACAAAGGTTGCGACATGTCTTAATGCTTTGCTTATCGGCTTCTTCCAACAATTGTTGCGTGATTTGTGAGTGATATGCTGTCTAGTGGTTGAGGCGGTGCAAGGGTTAGGTAGTTGTGGTAAATGTAGTTGATTAGCAATTAAATTGTTTTCATTATGGTGGAGTTGGAAGTTATGTAGAAGCTTGCGAACTCCTTATCGGTATGCTACTATTGTTCTGTGTTTTAAATTGGTACCATGTTTACTCCTGCTGTACCTTCTCATTGGGTGTGGTATCATGTCAGCAGGGAAGTATTCACGATTGATTGCTAAATAGGCTTTCTCTTTTATGGCTATTATTGTTTCGACTAATAACCACACTGCATATCTGTTGACATTTTCTTGAACTTGGGTAATTGATTTTGGTGCCTCATATCACATGACTGGCACCAGTGGTTTTTGGTCTATTATGGGCTATGATATGATGTTCTTGATGCTATTTTGGCTGACGATTATTCAGAGATGTGGAGGGGATTGGTTTTGCCTTTGACCTAGACATTTTGCTACTCTCATGTTTTATGTTTGCTGGACTTTCCATTTAATATGATATTTGTGACCTTGTTTACTTGAGAAATTGTTATGCTTAATTATCTATTGGAAGATCATTGACAAGGGTTGTCCTGAGTTAGTAGGTTTTTATGTGCTTGATAAAGAATTTATTCTTGCCATCCGTTTTGTATGTTGCTGCTACATCTCTTGAACTTCACTGTAAGATCAGTCTTCTTTAACTATCCAGTTGGAAGAAGTTATATTCGAGTTTCAATTCAGTTATTAATTTAACATGAGTTGTTTTAATTTGCTGAACACTATTATATTTCATGTTTTGATGGATTCAATAAACGAGTCTGTCCTTTAGAGGTAGTTCACTCTGATTCTTCGTGAACCTTGTCCCATTTTGTTTGACTTAAGACTTTTTTTGGTTACATTTGTCAATATAATTATTTAATGGTCACACACATAGATAAAAATATCAGTATCGGGCCTTCCCAATATTAATATTTTCCTATTCAAACGAAATATTGACATATATATCTGCCAATCTGGCTGATATATCTTATTACCCATTACCCCAGTTACAAACCATGCTACCCCAAAGTCCCTCAAGCCTATTCTCTCTCCTCTTCTAATTGCTTCTCTTTTCTTTCTTCTTCTCTTTCGAAAGCCTGTATTTTTCTCATTTTCTTTCTTTCTTCAAATCAAAAATAAATTAATCATATCTAAACGTTAATCACACAATTTTGAACATGTTTTATCTTTCAAAATTTCAGATTTTGTTGCAAATCTGAGAGAAGAAAAGGAGGTAAATCTGGTTTTTTTGATTCATTGTTTGTCTTGTTGTTTGTTTTAGCTTCAATGTAATGTTTCTAGCACATATCTTACAAATTTGAGGTTCAAAAGAAAAATTTGATTTGTGATTTTTGAATCAAAGGGAAACCCTTAAAATTATCTTGCAAGATTTGTCATTTTCTAATTTGCTACTATATTATACGGTATAATGTATTAATTCTTTGAATATGTATTAAATAATTTGCTACTATTTAATGTATTAAATAGTAGTATGTAACTCAACTTTGATGTGGTTGCGAAAATATTACATGGCATACTGCCGATACTGAGACGTATTTTTTAATATAGTCAATAATGATTTGGCTGAAACCGATACTTATTGATGTTTTCATCCATGGTTACATGGTTATATTTAGTGAAAAACCTTTTCAATTTATATTCTATTTTTTGTGCATTATGTTGTCATTAAGAATCAATTATCTTTCTATATGTAGTTTGCTGAGAGAGAATGCCCGCAAATATTTTTCTATCCCTTTCTCTTCATTTTGATTCCAAAATTGGATTTTCTATAATAGGCGCTTGATGGAGTTTGCCATGTCTCTTGTTCTAGATGGAAAACCTGAATATCTTTTGGAGTGAAATAGTTTTGACATCTTGTTTATTTTATTTCTCGGATTCCCTCGATTGTATTTCGATGCGACATTCCACATCACACTTTATTTCCTAGAATTCCTTTGCAATATCGGTGTTTCTATGCTAAGTTGGGGGTGGCTCTTTAGTTCCTTTGATGTCATGTTTTAGGAATCCATTTGTTTTTTTACTCACAATCACTTTTTTGGTCCACCATGATGTTGGCATCTTGATGATGATATTCTTATTTACCTTGTCATTTATACATTTGTCTTTCCCTCTTGTGCCTTATTGTCCTCCTATTACTTAAACCTATGTTTGTGATTCTAGTCGGATATTTGGTTCCTTTCATGCAGCAGATCTTGAGCAGGCCTCTATTGAGCTAATCTTCCTATCCATTTTTTATTGCACTTTGGAAATGTCATCATTGACCTATGTTTGTGATACTAGTTGGATATTTGGTTCCTTTCATACAACAATTATTGAGCCGGCCACTATTGAGCCAATTCTCCTTTCCATAGATCATAGAGTCTTTGTCAGTGAGCTTGATTTGGACATTTTGATTGCACTTTGGAAATGCCATCATGGTGGTGCCTAGTTTCCTTTGTATGCCACTTTATCCTATGATAGTGTTTCATCCTCTCTGTATGCCTTTTGTCCTTACTGGATTATATTATTGCATTTTGATCAAATGTTTCGATTCTGGAATGAGTCTATCGTGCACTTTGGTATGTTAAGCAACATGGTTATATTGTTCCTTCATTGACCAAGAATTTTGATTTTTGGAAAATATCATGAAAACGAAGTCCAATGGCAAAGGTTCTATGGAGACATCACAGTGAGATCATCCATTAAGAAAGCTTTCAATCATTCAAATGATCTATTGCAAGACCTATTGATACTAACAATGGATTGCAAAGTCTGCGGCTACAATTACTATAAGCAAACAAGAAACATATTAATGACAAGAACACATTTTTGCTATATCTACCAATACATGTACTTGCTTTGCTATTTTGGCAAAGCTTGGTTTGGCTAGATTTTCAGGGTGTGAAATGAAAAATATGATGATGACAAGGGGATACTATGTTAACATTTTACCCCAGCCACAGTTACACAGTAAATATATAAGGAAAATGACCATTCCATTTCAACAAAAGAGCCAGATCCTAATTCCTACGCTTAAACAATATGCATAACCTATTCATAGTTGAAGAAACTAATGCAGACTTAAAGTTTTTGTTTTTGGCGAATCTCAATATGGAAAGGTGTATGTGTCCTCACCTAAGTCATCTAACAAAGACATGTCTTTTATGACTTAGATGTATGCAATGACAATTTAATTTTTTCCTCTAGAACTCTCCAAAGGACTCCTTTGCAACTACCTTACATGATTCATCTAAAATAACGAACACCATAAGTGGTTCTAATTGTCTCCTTAAGTCACTCAATTAGGCTCGTGAATAGTTGAACAATTTCCCCAACTTTTTTGTCATTTTTAAGAAGCCTTTATCTCCATGCCCTTTGATACCTCGAGAAATGAGCTATTTATATTTTCCTTGAAGTTATTAGATCCACCATCATAATGGTTAATCACCTTAGCTTCTTTGAGAAGCTTGTGGAAATAACTTCTGCATTTCTATGATATCCTCATTTCCTAGAAGTACTTTGGCTGCTTGCTTATCATTATCCCTGATACAGTTCAATTAGTTCAAGTATTTTATTTTCTCCTGTCTCTTGTTTTAGCATGATTGAATAGATTCTTCTTTCTTAGTGTTGAGTGGCTTGTACAAATGTTCTTACACTTAGACTTGGCTTGATTACCTTGCCTTTCTCTTTGTTTATACCTCTTTGTATCTCATAATATATCCCCTCTACGCTTACTTGGCATTGCTTTTTTTGGGGTGGGGGAATTACAACTTGGGCATCTCTTTAAATACAGGTTTCCATAGCATCTGATGCCACTCGTTCTCCATCCACATCCAAGCTCCTCCTTTTAGCATATTTTCTCTAAAAGAGAGTTTTCTTGTCACTCATTAAGTTCAATCATTTGGTTTTTTTGGTTATTGTACTTCACTCTTCCTCTTCCACTTCATAAGAAGCTTATTTGACATCAATAAGCAGTGTTGTGTGGTCAAACATTCCTTGGGAATGGTATTATAGTCCATTTGAAAGTACACAGTGTCATTTCCTCATGATGTAGTAGTCAATCTGAATCTTTGATGTGCCACTCTTGTTTGTGATCAAATGTGTCTTCTTCTTCTTGAGTATGGGAACGTAAGATCATACACGATAAGAAAATTCAAGATATCCTTTTCTTTTCCATCAACACTTGTGTACCCAACAGCATCCTTTCAAATGTGACCATTTAGCCCCCTACCTATGAGAATCATTTCACTTTACGGGATTCCTTGAATCGCATCGTCAAGAATTATGTAATGAAGTATTTTATCTTATTTAGTGAAAAAAGACTAATAATATGCTTATTGGTTTTGCATTTTGGCATATGTTGAAAGTGTCTACTGGTAATGCTAAAGCATGCAAACTTTCGATTGCTACCAACAAGGGATGAGATTGAACTATGGGATCCGGAAAGTAGGAGCATTTGCACACATGCCTCTTATGTAAACACCTTGATTATGGATTGTGGTTTGGGGTTCCAGATTTTCACATTTGTTTTAGGATGCAGCATATGAATATTTGTTGGTTGGCTATGCTTTAAATACTCTGAAATAAGTTATAAGAAACCAAAACCATACATGAATAATATATCTGCTATGGAAATGTTTTGCTCCCCCACCTCCCTTATTTGTCTTTTCATGTGAAGATAATACCTTCTATTTCTTCATGCAGCAAGAATTGATACGAACAGTTGATCTGGGTCCTTTTAAGCATGTTGTGGATGATGGCCTGGAGTTGAGGAAAGCTGCTTTTGAATGTGTGGATACATTGTTGGACAATTGTCTTGACCAAGTGAACCCATCATCATTCATTGTTCCTTATCTGAAATCTGGTCTAGATGGTGAGTATTCGGTTCAAATGTCATTTCTTTTTCTTGCATTGTCCTCTTAGTCTATGTGTATAATGCTCTCTCTCCCCTAGCCATAAAGAACATGAGGGACTCACATGTTGAGTCAGCTATGCATCTTCCTAGAAATCAGAACATGTTCAGTAGATATGGCCATTTATGTTGAGAAAGGTAATATGAAGTGAAAAGCAGCTGTAAAATTTTATCAAATTCTTGGAGAATGGTTAAATTATAGAAAATTAAAGTCGTTTAATCTGAATAATTTAATAAAATGTTTGTTCTACAATTGAAGAACTGTAAAATATTGTTTTCCTATTTTCCAACTTATTACTAATTTTTAGAAAACATAGATAAATATTAAATGATGTTTCTCCTAATTTTCCGCTAATCATAAAGAGGGATTGCTGATTTTTCTGAATTTTGTTAGATTTCTTTTTGGGGGGGGTGAATTTGTGAATATAGAAGCATTGTTCATAGACTTCTAAATAGAAATATATGCCAAATTTGAAGAAAATTTCCAATATATAACTAGGGGAATTGTGGTAATTCTGTAATCAATTTGGTTTGTAATGTTTTGTCTTTTATCAATGAGCAAGCATTATATTGAAAATAACTTATGGGTTTTTAATCCTTATAAATGGCATTTTTACATATTGTAAAATTAAGCATTAGCTCTTCATTTGAGGATTTAAAAGTTTAATTCTTTTAATAAATTTATGTTACTCTCTAGCATGGATAAAAATATCTATTGATGTATTAATATTGGGCCCCCCAATACTGCTTTTTTCAGATAGGGTGCAAAATCGCCATATGTTGCCGTTTAAATGATATATTGCGATATATCGATCAATACTTAAAAGATCGGCTGATATTCCAAATATTTAGCCAATATTTTTCTATGTTTTTTTATCCTGATATATCTAATATCAATATATATTTTTGACATGTGACAACGACTGATACCGATATTTATTATTTGGACATAATTAATTTAATGGTAAGTTCTAGGTGCATTGTTATTAATCTTACAGATCATCATCATTAATAGTTAGTTGTGAATATCGAGATTCGAGACAAATTGACCTTATGTCAACTAATTGCCATAGTCAATGTTTTAATCAACCAATTATTATTATGCATAGATTCGGCTTGTTAATTTTATAAATTTAAAATTCAGTTGAAATCAACTCATTAATTTCATGGTTAGGCTAGAATAATAAGAACTTCAAATCTAATCAAGCTATTACAAGTTGAGTTTGAGTTTAACATCCTAATCATATGCTGAATGATTGATGGTTTTCTCATGACTGTTAATAATCATCAAATTGTTGAAATGGACACATTTTTAGTAGAAGCAAATGAACTTATTCACTATGAAAGAAATGGAAAGTGGAAACAGAAAAAAAACTTGAAAACCAGAAAAAAAAGAAGACCATTTCCCACTTTGAACTTCCTTAAAACCGTATTTTTTTTAAGTTCCCAATCAATGCAAGATTTGGACAATGGGATTAGTCCCTATGCTCACTAGCTTGTCAGACATGGTCATGGAAACTCCTCGTATCCACCCAACAACTCTACAAAACAAAAGAAAGAAAAAAAGAAGACAATGAAAAAGATTCTCCTAGTTATCTGGGTGCCTTTCTCTGAATTAATCATGGTATTGATCTTTGATAATGATAATGGATGAAAATCCTCCCCACAACACCCTCTGGCTCAAGGGGGCCAGAGAAGGCCTTTGGTTTTCCCCCTTTGTTGGCCCTTATGTTGTTTTAAATTGCAAGTGTACGATATCGTAATAAGTAATAAAGTGATATATCGAGTATTGTCTCCCAAAGGATTGAATTTTTACTAAATATTAAAATTAGCCTTATCCTGTATTATTTAAACAACCAAATTGAATGAGAGAACTAACTAATCGAATAACTAATCCCTACAAAAAACGTGCTAAATAAGATTAAACTTAATAAAGAGAGATACTAGGGTATTTTCGATTCGAGCTAGGTATTCCTATATACCACATTTTAATTTCTCATTCATATTATTCAATTATAGTTACAATCAAGATAACATTGATATTTAATGCTTTTTCCTAGGTTACATAAAAACTATGATCAGATATTTATTTATTATATCTCTATGTAAATAAAATATATAATCATGCATGAAGTTTGATCTATCTCTTCAAAGATTGTACAAGTTTATGTAGTATATCTCTATATACTATGCAACTTATGTCATTTATCTCAAGATCAATTATGTATGCATCTTCTCTTGATTTTAACATATGATATTAAATCATTCAAATGATGATTAAGTATTCAAAAGTATTAAGTATAAAGGGAAGCAATAAAAAAAGACAATATTGTGTCTTGAATAAATTTCAAGAAAAAATATAGTTCGATTATAGGTTATCTTTTCAGAGAAGGATTAAAAGAATAGAGGAAGAAAATTGGGAAGAGGAAGGCTGGCCCTGCTATTGATTTGCTGCTGCCAGTTTCTGCTCCTCTTCTTCTGTGTTTTTTTTCTCTTTTTTCCTGCCGTCCAAAAATTCCCCCTATAATGTGCGGTGCGCAAAGTTTTTGAGAGAATGAATCTGCTGTGTAGCATAATTTCCAGTTCTGCCCTTCCTGGAAATTTGCCGTGTAGCAAATTTTTTAACACTGCCCTCGTTAGCTGCTGTCCTCCCTGGCTGCTGTCCTTTTTAGCTGTTAAATAGCCAAAGTCTCCCATTAGAAAAAACTACCTTTGGCTGACCTAGTTTCCTTTCAAATTTCCTGGAATTTTGAAAGAAATTCTGCATAATTAATCTGCAACCCTTCTAATTAATCAAAATCAAAACTTTTCTATTTTAGTGGATGGCCAGTATTTGGTTATTGTCATCTTCATTTCTTCTTGAAATCATTAAAATCTTGAAATACTTGTAGAGACGAAATTATAGGGCTCGAGATAAACTTTCCAACAGCACCAATAAAGCTCGAGTGAGGTAGAATTACCATTTTGCCCCTTCTTTCAACAACTTCTTTTCTAGCCAACAACAATAAAAAATTAATTAAAATTCACTTAATTAAGATGATTTATCTTGAAATAAGTTTTGAATTATGTATATAATTTATTCACATCACCTTGTTTCCTTCCTTAACAAGCTATTGAACCTCCTTTGCAATGCCTTCCTCATAGAAGCCCTCAGGTTGACCCTGAAGGCTGGAATTCTATGGTTTTTGCTTAGTCTTGGATTAAGTCTCACATGGAGTCCTAGTGTTTCCTATAATAGTCTGGTGCCTTACGGAGTTACTACAATTGGGCAAGTTGGCATCCCTAACCTCCACTGGTTTATTTCATTTATTAATAGTTTAGTTTAGTAGCTTGTCTGAGCAAATAAATTTCGCAGGAGCATCATATTAGAATAATTGATGATTTAGAACATTACTTGAAAGAAGTGTATAGGGTTCATCTATTGGCTGGAACTATTTGCAATGTTCTCGCTAATTTCTGAGAAAGCATTCCATGGGATCAAAAGGAATATGCTGAAATGGGTGCGAATCCATTGTATTTTTGCTTGATATGTGCTCCTCAGGACCACGGGTGGTAGTCATTTCATGTTATGTTGGTCATTGATTTTGTCAATTCAGGTTTGTAATAAAGTACATTCAACCTTGACCTGAATTCATTAATAATTGTGTCAGGCTCTAGTCATTTTAATTTCGACCTTTGCAGCTTATTTAGTAAAACATGGCATACCGATCTTGAACATGCAAAATTGAGTTCTAACTTGTATGGATCTATTTTGTGACTCCTCCAGAGATGAATATTTCAGTTAGCAATATATAAGTTAACATTGGATAAGATACGGCCAACTTAATGTGTCATTTTGGAGTCAGGCCAGTAGATGCCTATTCAGCACATTTAATAATTGTGCAATTTTCATGACACAAACGTCGGATATCTCGTGTTCATGCTGTGTTCGCAGTTCAACTTGTATAAAGAATTATTATTTATGACTTACTGAGTTGCTGCTTTTAACTATTTTGAGTATATGATATGAAGTTAATTACCTTGAAGAAGAATATCGTCATGTCACTGTTGGTTTTGCTAACTTGCTGGATTGTTTCCTCTTCTGCTTCCCAGATCATTATGATGTTAAAATGCCATGCCACCTTATCCTCTCAAAACTTGCAGACAAATGTCCTCCTGCTGTCCTGGCAGGTGAGCCAACACTTTTAGTTGTATATTCAGTTCTGAAGCCACTTTTAGGGTTTACTCATGGCAGGTTTTCAATTTCAGTCTTGGACTCGCTGGTGGATCCCCTCCTAAAAACAATTAATTTTAGGCCAAAGCAAGATGCTGTCAAGCAAGAAGTGGATCGTAATGAAGACATGATTCGAAGTGCTCTTCGGGCAATTGCTTCGTTGAATCGCATAAGGTCTTTGTTTTTGATTCTTTGTTGACATATTACTTTGTCCATCATTGGCGTATTTCGATGATTCGTTGTTTTTGATTAATGCTTCTTCCACATATTTCAAGTTTTTAATGAAATGATCCTGCCAACATCAGCTTTCTGGTGCATGATGAAAACCATAGCGTAGTCATACTGTATCTTTTTCCCCCTTTTTGGGATGGATTATGTAAAAGATAGACAACTGATCTTGTTTGAGCACTCTAAGAAGCTACATATTGTATGAATTTCCAATTAAATAAAGGTCATTCAATCATCGATCCCTAATTAGCCAAATAATCTGCCACTTGATCTGCTTTCCGAAGCAATGATTGACCATAACATACTATTATAACCTATGGATTTTGTCTAATATGACATTGTAATACATATTTTGGAATAATCCGCCCTGGAAAGCTTGAATAACGGCTACATAAATTCCTTCAATAACTATTATCTGGATTCCTTGCACTGCTGCTGCTTGTATTCCCTGTCTTAATCTGCCAAAGGTGCTTCTTAGTTGATGAAATTCCACTTGTGTCTTTGTGAACAATGTTGAATAAGTAGCTTGCCACAACCAGTTGATATTGGTCATATCCTCCAATTCATATGGCATGAACTTAGTGTCTCTTGTCGATTCACACGAACGGGTCCTTTGATGTGTAGTTCTCAGTGGGACAGGTGTACATGGCAGATATCTACAAAATTGTCTCAAGATTGATTTTGTTGGGAAAAAAAAATTAAGCAGCTGCTCTCCCTGAAACTGAATTCCCTAACTTGGGGACAACTAAGGCTGAAGTAGTTGATTAATGAAGGCTGAGTTACGAGCATTTCATTGTCTATCAAATGATAAGACAAACATACTCCACACTGGCCTATTTTCAACCAAGGCTGAAGTAGTTGATTAATGAAGACTGAGTTTTGCGGCATATCATTGTCTATCCAATGATAAGACAAATATACTCCACACTAGCCTATTTTTAACTAAGGATCTAGTAGTTGATTAATGAAGGCTGAGTTTTGCGGCATTTTGTTGTCTATCAAATGAAAGACAAATATGCTCCACACTAGCCTATTTTCTTTTGGAGCATATGGCCTTTTTATAACACTTCATTGCGTGGCTTTATGAACTATCTTTATTGAACTAGATATCCAAACCAACTGGAAGCTTAAATTTTGGTCATTTTACAGGTGAGCCCTTCAAAAATTGCATCTCCATGATGCAGAGAATACTATTGCCTTGTGATATGAAACAGAGAATACTAAAAGAGCACTTCTAGCTCTCAATGCACTTATATGATCCCTTTATTGCATTTGGATTTCTAGTTAATAGAAAGAAATCTGTAACCCTGTCTCTTTGGTGTGATAGAAATGTGAAATTTCTGGCATCAACTTCAAGTTTTCTATTGTTGCAGTGGTGGGGATTGCAGCATTAAGTTCAAGAACCTCATGAATGAAATAGCAAAAGCTCCGGCATTATCAGAGAAGTATCATTCTATCCGGAATGAGTGAGTGCTTAGTGTGTTCAGTCAAAACTCATACGAACAAAGTCCTGGCTAATTTCTGGCCGTCATGTTGCTGCACTGAGCTGTTGCTTGGAGGAAAGTGAAACCACCGGAAAGTGCTGCTAGAACTTTTGGAATTTCATGGAGAAAAGAAAGAAAGATGATAGCCATTTTGTATTTTGTGTGTGAGAACATTAGACGGATAGGTTTGATCTGTATCACCTCTTCCATTATAGTCACCATTTTCAGTTGAACTTCATCAATCTGTGACACATTTATTTATCTTTGGCTACCCTCACCATGGAATTTTTTTTTAAGGTTGCGGGACAGCTGTGTTCTCTAGGTTGTGATATCATTGTGGACAACTAGAATAATTTCTTTGCTCTTTGCATCAAGGGGCATCAGAAAATATACGGAGTTTTGTATTCTGTTGGGTAGAAATTAGAGTTTCTATTGCTCATGCATTATCAACTGATCATGTAAAATGATGCTTGCTTAAGTGTATTT
>JAOVVI020002156.1:0-15900 GCA_028571085.2 Nepenthes alata
CCTACTGCCAGGAGGGTGGCAGGACTACGCCCCCTAGGCCTGCCATGGCAGGCGCACGCCCGGCGTGCTTGGAAGGCCTACCACCTTGGGAGTTGAAGCCATCCGAATCACCAATCAGAGTAGGTCAACTGCCCACCTGCAACACGCTGCTGCAGCAGGCCTACGTGAGTGAAAAAGTCAACGCCTAGGCTCCAGCGTCCTCGTCCATGTCATCTCTCGGACATGATGCCTTTGAAGTAGTCCTCGTCTAATTCAGCCTCTCGGACAAGATGCCACTGATAGTCCTTGTCCAATTCTTCCAGCAACCCTGAGGACGGACTTTTCAGAATTTCTCCAAAACGTCCGCGTCCATTTGTCTCCACAAGTTCGCGGACACAAATATCACAAGAGAGTGACTCCAACATAAGCGTGCATCGGCAAAATTAAGTACAGAAGGAAAACGCATATGAAAAGATCGAATTGGCCGAAACCTAACACCGAATCGAACCATCAACGCAGATATCTCATAATTTGAGAGTCAAAAATTGGGGAAAGTGGTGACGGGATGGGAATTTTAGTCTTCTCGTATTTTTTTCTTTAAATGAAAATTAAAAAAAAACCCCTATCCATTAAATTTTTTATTTTATTTTTTTTACTTTAATATCAATTTTAATATATATGAAAAAAGTAAGCACAAAGTAATCAATTTATTGTATGATAATAAATTTTAAGAGTACAAAAACTTTAATTTTTCTTTTTTAGTAAAGGAAATAATGGACCGACTACAAGCCATTAGTGGGATATCATTTTTAAAGAGTTAAAATGTTAACATTTTATCAGAATTAATAAACTAAATGACAGCATTAAATAGATAATTTTATATAAAAATAGATATCTTAAAAGATAATAGACACGTGTAGAAGTTTCAATGGGTGGGATGGAGATTTTTCCTTGAGTCCTACAGTGCTAAATGAAACAATCGCAGCTCAATAGATAACAATTATTATAGGAGTTGGGTTTAACATTCTTGATTGTCCAATGAATTAGGAAGATTTTAAATTTTATATTATCCAGATAGGATCACAAATGGGTCTGATTTCTATTTTTATAAACTTAGAATCTATACAATATAAATTATAAATAATAGATCAAAGATCGATCAGATTTCTCCTATCGAAAATACTCCAAAGCTCAAGTCGGTGACTTTCCACAATGAATAAAAATGGATGCACGCTTAGAAATATGTAAAAATATGCTAAGTGTGCGGTGGGAGTATGTTGAAGCAATAATATGTGATTCGATGAGCGTTTTATGGGAGGCCTGACTCCGTGAATGTACCGCGAACGGTGACTCACTTTGGTAGCATGAGAAGGGCTATGGAAGATTGGTTAGAATGCGAGTTTAAGAGCAAGAGCGCAAGGGCTTCACGTCTCAATGTCAAGAATCCAACTAGTGATCCGAAATCTCCCTATAGGAGAGGGAATTTATAGGCTCAATGCGCGTGGAGCTTTTGGCGCGAGAATCTTTCCTATAGAAATTCGCCAGCCGTTGATTGCTGGGGGCAGCCGGTGGTGTCATTCAATCCTCGAGCAAAATGCAGACCAAACGTGGCCAGCGATGCACGACGGTCTTATGCCCGGTAGAGGGTGACTTTGAGATGCGCACGGTGGAGGGGCAGCTTAGAGGTGCGTCCGCGAAGGGGGACTTAGAGGTGTGCCAGCGAAGGGCAACTTTGAGGTGCTCCTGCGGAGGACAATTTAGAGGTACGCTCGACAGAGAGACTGCTTAAAGGTGCACCCACGGAGGACAGTTTTGAGGTGCGCTTGTGGAGAGCAGCTTTGAGAAGAAGGACTAGGTTATACTAGTAAGTCAACATTCTAGTTACTTAAGTGGATGGTTGATTTTTAGACAGCAAGCTCCGGACTCTATGATGGAGGGATTACGGCTCTAGGACGGAGGGCTCATTGCTCCAAGCTGAAGGGCTTCTAGCTTCGATGCGAAAGACTCCTAGGACGAAGGACTCCTAGGACGAAGGACTCCTATCTCCGGGACTGAGAAATCCTCGAACGAAGGGATCCTATTTCCTGGACAAAGGTCTCGTGACTCCAGGATAGAGGGCTCCTGGGACGGTTGAGAACCTCCTGGCGGTGGAAGGTTGTTGACCTTCGAACGGGCGGAGAGTTGAGAGCCTCCTAGCGGCGGATGGCTGCTAGTCTTCGGATGGCAGAACGCTAATGGCCTCCTAGCTGGCGAAGAGCTTACCTCGACTCAAGGAAAATGAGCCAATTGAAGATCCCACCATGATGTTTGGCAGTCCTACCCGAACCAGATCCAAGTGCAGTACGGAGCTCCCTCGAAAAATGTCATATGGCGCCTTCTATAGCTACCTTGTTCAACTCGATTGGACCAAGTGGGTAATTTTGTGATTAGTGGCCCACTTGTACAATCTAGCTGGGCAAGGCCCATTAGGCCTTTCTCTTATGCCGGTGAATTTTGCTAGGTCTCCGAGTATCACCGCAGCCCACGAACATGCCGACTCACTCTTCTGTTAGGCACATCTCTAAGTCGTCTTTCGTGGGCACACCTCTAAACCGTCCTCCGCAGACGCACCTTTAAGCCACCCATCTGTCGAGCCCACCCATAGAACTCAAGCCTCCAAATACATCACATTCACTCCCTTTATTGTTGCATCTTTGCACTCACGCCACGTTGATCTTTAAATGTACATCTCTCTATTTATTGCAGAAGGCATCTGACTTGAGCGTCAGAGTGCTGGCGGGGGATAGCTCCCCGTCGGCTTCTGACCTCTTGTTTATGGTGTTTATTGTACAGGTTTCACGCTATCGGTGACGGAGACCAAACACGTTCGAGATTCGATCTTAATGTCGAATCCGAAAACTCTCTAATCCGTACAACAAAACTAAATGACTTTATTAATTCGAAAGGTTACCCGATCCTTGTTAAACTAAATATATATTAACAAAACCTAAAAAAATAAAATTCTAACAAAATAAAATATTAAATTGATATTATAAATAAAAGAATAGCGTTAGACAAATATCATTCTTAAATATCTGAACAGTTCATTAAAATAAATAACAAATAAATAATAAATTATCTATTAAATTATCCCCCATCGCCTTCACTGGTATGAAGACATAACCAACAATACCAATAATATTTATATTTCAAATTTCAATAATATATAAAAAAAAAGTCACATAATTTAACAAATAATTCCAATAAATAATTATTCCTGTCTAAAATATTCAATTAAATAATATAAAATAAATAAAATCTGTCAACAAATATTCATAAAAATAAACGAAATAATTATTCTCATCTAAAATATTCGATTAAATAATATAAAATAAATAAAATCTGTCAACAAATATTCATAAAAATAAAATCCTCACACAGATTTAATCCGTCCAACCAAACTAAACAAGCAGAGTGTGATGTCAAATTAGAGACAAAGCAGACTATGCAATCATCCATTTGACATATACAGCTCGACATTATTGTAAGGCAGCCAACTCCCCGCCGCTCAAAGCTCATCGTCGCGGCCTCCGCCGTCCATATTGGCGGCGGTCTCAAGGGTCTCCGCAGCTTTCTTCTTGGCCGCCTCCTTCCCACACGTAACATGATTATCCGCTTCATCTCCCTTCTCAACGGCGCTCTGCCCTGCATCCTTGGCTGCCCCCTTGACCTCCTCCACCGTCTCCGCCGCCTGATCAGAGTGTTGGCTTGCCTTCTCTTTCACCTCCCCCACCTTCTCGAACGCGGCCTCCGCTGCAGATGCGACCTTCGCAGCTGCCTCCCGCGCCTTCTCCCACGCCGCGTCTTTAACTTCTCTCGCCTTCTCCGATGCCGCCTTGTTTGCTGTGTCTACCATCTCCATTGCTTTGCCTTCTACTTGCTCTCCGCTGCCATCTACATTCCATAGCTTACTCTAATTAGTCTTCACAAATGAGAAATGCCTGCGGTAATTGGGGACACTGATTTTTCCAGTAAAAAAAAAAAAAAAACCTGTTTCTCTAATTTTATTCTTAGATTAAAATTTAATTGCTAATATTTAAAATTAGGAAAATATTAAAAACATTTATATTTTTAATTTTTTTTATAATATTAACAATTTATTAAATATTAAATAACTATTTAAAAGTAATGGGTCTAGCCATATAATGGGTCAATCCAGTCATAACTTGGGACGATTCGACAATCAACCCCCTAGCCAACGAAGCCTAAAACGGAACAAGGCCTAGAGACTATCCGACCAAACCATCTATTGCGAACGAGCTTAAAGAGGAGCAATGGCCTAGGGTCGTGGAATAGCCTTTTGCAGCTCAGTTAATCACAACGAAGTCCACCCTTTATCTTAGCGATAGCAGTCTCGCAGCACAGAAGGCGTCGATACAACAGACCCCAACCAATAGCAATAGCGGTCAACCATGTGGAACTATCGTACCCACTGATTAAAGACAATCCAGCCAACCCACGCGAGAGATTGCCTGGCCCTACCACCTATCGCGGTCACGTCACCATCGCAAAACAACATCTGACACGGTGGCTCCCGTCAATACCCCAATGACTGATAAATTATGGTAGAATACCAATCACCAGTGTTAGCGTCAAAAATTTCTCTACGAAAGCACTATAAATTTCTTCTCCCTTCACAAGGCAGGGGATGAAGCAATTCTCAGCAAAGGTTACCATTGAGCGACACACAATAGCCCATAAAAGAACGAAACTTTCTACACTGCTCTTTCTCCTCCTCACAAGTGCCACTCTTCGTTGACTGCATTTTAATGAGCCATGCGCAGAATGTGACACAAAGGAGTCCAGTCCTCTAACTCTCCAAGCTGCTCCTTACTGAGCGCACTCTAGGAGTTTAGGCCTCCTCTCACAATCCCAATATAGGTGCATCATTATATTCTTTCACATTCTCCTTACATCTTTTTATTTTTCTAAGAAAGATTATTAACTTGAACGTCGGAGGATAAATCAAAAAGTGAGTCTCACTAATCCTTTAACTTCTTATTTGTAATTTATAGTACGTAAATTTTAGGTTAATGAAAATGGAGACCGGACCCACTCTCGCTTAATTCGTAGTAGAAGATTAAGTAACTCACAATTCCATACCGTAACCCTGAATCTTGAAACGTATCAACAAGATATTAATTAATATGATGAATTTATTTAATTTAACAATTCAGACAAATAAAATCTCCCTTGCTGGAGTTGTTTTTCTTTTCTTCACTTGGATTAAAATAAGATTTTAAAATAAAAAATTAAATGTAATTTTTTGCTTTTTAAATATTAACATTCAATATTTTTTTTCCAATATTAAAAAAATCATATTTTTAAAAAATTTAAATCTCAAATGAAAAGAAGATACAGGGGTCGAGAGATAGACCCCGTAATCCTACTATTTAGACAAAATTTTATTAAAATGGAAAATATTTATTAAACAAAGTCCTCAGAACACATTAGCCAAACCTCTAATGCCTGCATGCCAAATGACCACGCAAAGACAAAGTAATTTAAATAAGAAATTCATATTTCCAAATAAATTAAAGTAAAAAACAAACAAATTCATATTTCCAAATAACAAATTTATTTTTATTTTTTTATAAAAAGCTTAGTTTAGAAGATATATTAAAAGGCTTCATTCACATAGTCTGTAGTAAATTATTTGGACTCCTCAACATTTCACCAAGTTGTTCATATTTATTATATAGTTTCTTACGAATTGAGGCGGCGTCCTTCTCCACAGTCATTCTCTTAATTTAGGCCATCGGATATAAAATCCGACGATCACATATTTTAGATAATTAAATTTAAAATCGAACGGCCTACATTATATTATTCATTCAAAATGTGTGGACCGTCGGATTTACATCCAACAGTTCAGACAAAGCAAAGGACGATCATTCTCCACATAAAAAAAGGACACCCCAAATCTGTTTCTTACTTACCGGAAAATAACAATGTGAAATAATTATCAAATTACGATCAAATAACTCTACTGTGAGACCCACGTATGCAGAAGAGAGAAAAGAAGCAATAAGAAAAAAAAATTATTGTCAAATCACACTATAATAACTCTATATTTATATTAATGGAAGTTAGAAAGCTAGTTATGTAAAGAGAACTACTAACCAGACACCCTTGTCTTAGCGGCAGCGGCGGCAGCGTCGTCGTCGTGGTGGTGCTTGAGGCCGAGACCCTTCTGTAATTTATCATTCGCCCAGGAAGCCCACGACTCAGAAGTCTCCTTCGCCTCCTCCAATGCTTCTGCGGCTTTCTGCTTTGCTCCTTTCTCCTTAAACTCATGATACTGGTGCATCCCCTCCGTGAAGTTACAGACCACCGCAGACGCCACCAGCATCGTCGCCGCAAGTGCCATCACCCACCACCTAATTCCTCCAACGGAACCCATTTCCGGCGTTAGATTTAGACGTCGTTGTCAGCTGTAGTCTCACTAACAATCAAAACTAACCTGAACTCGTTTTGTGGATGAGATGGTCTTTGTAGGGGAAAGGACAGGTGTAGCAGTACGTGTTGAACTGCACAACGTGTTGACGTTCAAGTGATGTGATTTTGGGTTGGCGCGTGGCTTGCTGTTATATTGCCAACTTCTCATGCCTCTTCGAACTATCCAGAATTTTTTTGAAATATATATTTTTTAATTTTTATTAAATATAATATAAAAATAAATAAATATTATGTTATTAAAAACTATGCCCCACCAAGACTAGTATTTAATTACACTTCAAATTATTTCAAATGCTAAAATTAAAAAAATAGTATTCCCAGTCTTAGCATGAGCCGTTGTTGTACTTGGAAGTGCTCCATGGTTGATAGCCATGGAGGCTATTTATCGCCCAACAGGAACCGTTAGATCAGCATCCAATGATCAACATGAATATCAAATAAAATAGATTCTCATTTGTTGGTTTATAAATTAAATCCAATAACTAAGGTTAAAATTGACGTGTATAACTCTAAATGAGTCCGCCTAATGATTCAAGTCATGGCACAAAATGGGCTAGGCTCATATCAAGGCTCACGAACATAACCCATCAAGGTTACCAGGAATAACTTACAATGACTGAATCTTGTACACGATCGCACGATTAGTAGGCTGCAACTGCCAACCCAAACTGATCTCCTTTATCCACTATAGTGCCACGTGTGATGGAAAACGGACAAGAAAAATCGTTTTTCTTGCATTATGAAAGGGAAAGCACCTGGCGAGAAAAAGGGAGAGATCCAAGATATCCGAATGTTACAGTACGTAATATTTACAACCTCAATATTCTTTTCCACTGATGCTTATTATTATCTTTGTCTTAAGAAAGAAGTCTGGCTTGAGCATCGGAATGCTTATTATTTCCTCTGATACTCTCATTTTTAGTTGTGATGCACAGATCGAAGTTATAAAAGATGGTGGTTAGGTCCGGCTTGTTCATACCCAACAAAGGAGACAGTGCTAATCTATATCTGTCTAGAATAAAGACCCTGAAACGCATCATTAGCATCGTCTATAAAAAAACTGAGCGAAGAGCCAACTTTACCACCACACTCACCCAAATATGATTAATACAATAACTCATACAAATGCTCTTGGAGACGTAACCTCCCCCGGCAACAACCCTCAAGCAGGTAGTCATGGATAAGACCAACAAATGGTCTTAATACAAGCCATGAATGATCGAATGAAAAATATGGCAGAGGCAATCCAAACCCTTTGCATGCATTTAGGCCATCAGGGGTAGGCAATTCCAGCTTCTATCGTCGGCACTCCTGCCTCGAGAAGAAAAGGCCAGAGGAGGAGGCACCCGATAAGAAATGTGGAACAACCTATGGATTATGGAAAAGTGGACTCCAGCGACAGAGAATGAGGCCGGTCACGACTAGAAGGCCGATTGGGCCCAAGATCGCATGAAGAAAGCCCTAAGCGGAAAAATCCTCGCTACTCTCAAGACGATCGTAGGCCTCTGGAACGCGATGAGGCCTCCTGCAACATACAGCTTATAGAAGGAAGTAGTCACCCTGTCCGGCCGCAACATTTGGAGTTAAGGAATTACCTCAATAAGAAAAGATCAGCAGCAGCTGCTCCTCATGTGGAGGAAAAAGTTAAGAAGATCTGGCAACATGTGTTTGGCGAAAGTGTAGGAAAACATTCTGCCGATTTGAGGAGGTCTCCTTTCACAATGGAAATTCAAACTTGTCCACTCCGTCGTAAGTTTAAAATGTCGACATTGGACGTTTATGATGGAAGTGCTGATCCCATGGATCATTTGAACCACTTTCGCATTCACTTGAGTTTTTAGGGTCTATACGAAATGACTATGTGTCAGTATTTTTTCTTGACACTCAAGGAAGATGCCTGAATATAGTTTTACCGTTTACTTCCAAACTCAATCCGATCATTCGATGAATTAGCCGATAATTTCTTGACCCAATTTGCTTCCAATCGGTGGATTGAGAAGCAACATTGGCACTTGACTCGTATCAAGTAAGGGCCAATGGGAAGTTTAAAAAGTTTCTTATCAAGTTTATTGCAGAAGCCTGGTGGATTCTGCGGCTTACCGATGAGATAAAGTCAAATACCTTTATGAACACGCTAGAATCAGGCGAGTTCTTTAAAAATCTGGCTCATAAGGATCTAAGGACTTTTTTCGAAGTGGAAGCCATAACTTGCACGTACATAGCAGCAGAGAAAGGCAAATGAAGCTAAGAAGTTAGGACATGTGGAACACTCATAGCATGGACCAGATGGAAGGAAAAGGTGTCAAGATCGTTTTAATTCATGAAACCCAAAGAAGCATCCAGGATTGAGTCGGGGCCTTGAAGAAAATTCAAACCTTTGAACATAACCCCATTGAATGACTCCCGGACTAATATTCTTATATAAATACGAGAAGAAAAGTTTCTCAAATTGCTCAAACAAACCAAAAATCTAGAAGGAGGAGATCAATTGAGATATTGTGATTACCATCAATCTCTAGATCACAACATTAAGGAGTGTCGGACCCTATAAAGAGAAATTAAAAATCTCATCCAAAAAGGATACCTTACTAAGTTTTTGAAGAACCAAGGACAGACCTCCAATGGAACATGAGAGGAGGAGCAAGACAGTAGCAGCAGCGCCCAAAGAATAAAATGGCAATAGGGGTGGTTAGCATGATATTAATCACATCGTCCAAGAAACACACTCTAGATCGGCCAAAAGCTACTGCGAAAAATAAAAAGGCAAGGATAGGGACTTGCAATGATGTAATTTGTTTTGATAAAGACGATATGTTACATGTACAAATTCCCCATTTCAACTCTTTGGTTGTGTCAGTATTCATTTCTGATGATACAGTAGATTACCAGTTGAAACGAGTCTTTATTAATAATAGAAGTTTAAATAATTTGCTTTACTTGGATGCGTACTTTAAGTTGGGTTTAAAGAAAAGTCAACTTAATTCGACAAATAGACCTCTTTATGGACTGGACAATGAGTTAGTGTCCGTGCAAGGAACCATACAAATAGAGGTTACCTTAGAAACGTACCTTAGGACGGCATCCCATGTAGTCACTTTTTTGGTTGTCGATTTGCCATCAGTTTACACTGTCATTTTAGGCTGACCCTATCTAACAGCCTTTGGGACAGTAACATCCATCCCACACTTAAAGATAAAATTTTCAACATCATCTATTGTCAGTGAAGTATTAGGTAACCAAATAACTGGCGAAACTTGCTACTTGTCACAAATCACTCAAACAACTCTAGACCGGCTAGTTGAAGACTTTGACTACCGAGATTAGATAACTCTACAACAAGCCCAATTCGGCGAAACCACTGACCAGGTTGCTCTAAACCCCAATAACCCGAAAAAATATGTAAAGGTTGGAGGCTCCCTCTCTGGGCACCTGCGAGATCAACTTATCACCTGCCTCAAATGGAAAGCAGATGTCTTTGTGTGGTCACCTGTTGACATGCTTGGAACCCTGGCCGATTTGATGGTCCATAAGTTTGGATTAAATCATGGTCACAAGCCGATCAGGTAATAATAGAAAAGCCACTCCATTGAAAAGCTTATTGTAATTCGTGAAGTAAAAAGTCAATTGATACCGGTTTCATTAAAGAAGTTCACTACCCTGACTGGCTCTCTAACCTTATACATGTAAAAAAAGCAAAGAAAAATAACGGATATGTATAAACTTCACCAATCTAAATAAGGCATGTCCCAAGCATAGTTATCCATTGCCCAAGATAGATTCATTGGTAGATTCCATAGCTGGGTACGAGTAACTAAGTTTCATGGACGCTTACTCTATATACAACCAAATTAGGATGAGTTTAAAGACAAGGAGCACACTTTCTTTATGACCGATCAAGGTACATTCTGCTATAAGTTTATACCTTTTGGTCTAAAAATGTAGGAGCCACTTATCAGTGGCTTGTAAGTAAAATTTTTGAGACTCCAATCGGTCGAAACATGAAAGTGTATGTGGACGATATGTTCATTAAGAACAAGAAAACCTGTGACCACATCTGAGATTTTAACAAGCCTTTGAGATACTCCGAAAGTATCAGATGAAGTTGAATCTAGCCAAATGCGTTTTTAGAGTAACTTTTAAAAAAATTCTTGGGCTTTATAGTCTCTTAGCGCGGGATTGAAGCCAATTCAGAGAAAATTAAGGCAGTAATAGACATAGCTCCACCTGGGATGGTGAAAGACATCCAGAGGTTGACCGGGAGGCTCGCAACTTTATTCTAATTCTTAGCCAAATTAGTTGAAAATACATCCCTTTCTTTAATGCTTTACAAGGAACAAAAGCAAATAGTTTCACTTGGACAACGGACTGATAGGCTATTTTTTGAGAATTGATGGACTATTTGGCTCGTCCTCCTCTATTGGCTTCACCAAAGTAGGGTGAAGATCTATATTTATATTTGTCAGTGTCAAAAATAACAATATGTTCAGTGTTAATCCAACAACAATTAGATGTGCAATGGCCGGTATACTATGTTAGTAAGATTCTAGCCGATACTGAGACCCGTTACTCACACATTGATAAAATGGCCTTAGCACTCGTTCATTCAACCCAAAAATTGTAACTCTATTTTCAAGCCCATAGGATAATTATCCTGACTGACCAACCCCTGAAAGCTGTACTGTAAAGGCCTGATATGTTTGGAATGCTAGTCAAGTGGGCCATAGAATTGGGTAAGTTTGACAATGAGTTTAGGCTAAGGCGAGCAATCAAGGGTCAAACCCTGGCTGACTTCATTGTTGAAACCACTATGCCAATTCTGGTCACTCCTACTGGTGATGAAGATGCTCGCCAGATAGATAGCACTCTGAGTTGGACTTTACACATTGATGGGTCATCAACTCAATTCGACAATGGGGTCAAATTGGTTCTGAGAACTCCTGACGAAAGGGAAATAATATATTCTTTGAGGCTTGAATTTCCGGCAACTAATAACGTTGCCGAATATAAGGCCTTACTTGTTGGGCTTCGGCTAGCCAAAGAATATTCAGCTAAGTACGTAATGATCTATAGCGATTCTGAAATAATTATTAACCAAGTTTGGAAATATTTTGACATAGCAAGTCCATTGTTAAATAACTATCTTACAAAGGTGAAGAATACAGTACAAAACTTTGACAAAATGGAGATTGTGCATATCCCGCAAGCAAACAATGGAAAGGCTGACCAACTTACAAGGGTTGCAGCCATCAAAAATTTCGAACAATATTCAAGAAGCTTATGCGAGGTTCTGCCGACTCCAAGTATTGAGGAGCCAAAACAAGAAGTTTTGTAGGTCCGTGACATGGAGAATTGGATATCACCATATTAGAGATACATAACTGATAAAATATTGCCAGAGAGTCCAGATGATGCTAAGTATATAAAGAAGACAGCTGGTTGGTATGTTATCATGGACGAAAAAATATACCACCGAGCATACTTAACCCCATACCTTCGGTGCCTTACTCCGGAAGAGGTAGATTATGTCTTGAGTGAAGTCCACCGCGGATATGCGGATCGCATATAGGAGGTAAAAATTTAGCCTTCAAAATTATGCAGCAAGGTTATTACTCGCCGACAATGAAAAAAGATGCAACGGATTTCGTCAAAAGGTGTGAAAACTGCCAACTACATGGAAATATGCTTCATCAACCGCTGACTGAGTTGAGAACCTTGTGGACACTATGGCCGTTTGTACAGTGGGGGCTTGACAAACTTGGCCCATTTCCAATCGCACCTGGTCAGAGGAAGTACGTTATTGTAGATATTAACTATTTTACCAAGTGGGTAAAGGATGCTCCTCTAGCAAAGATTACAGAGCATAATGACACAGAGGGTCTGTGATAGAATATAGTTTGCAAGTTTGGGATTTTGGAGGTTATAATAACCAACAACATGACCTAATTTATGAAAAAATATTTTACCAAGTGCTACTCAAACTTAGGCGTCATACTGGTCTATTGTTCAGTGACTTACCCCCAAGCCAATGGATAGGTAGAAGTTACCAACATAACTCTGTTGCATGGGTTGAAAATAAAAGTGGAAGACGTTGGGGGCTTCTGGTATTACCTTCGATATTGTGGTTCTATCGGACGATACCCAAAGAGCCAACTCTAGAAACACCGTTCAGTCTGTGCTTTGATATAGAGGTAGTGATCCCTGTGGAGATATAACTACCCAATCTCAGAGTTGAGAACTTTGATCCCTTTAGCAATGCCCAAAAATTCAAGCAACATCTTAACTTACTCCACGAAGACTGGGAAACAGCCAAGGTGCGTACAGCCGCATATCAACAATAAATTACTCGATATTATAATAAAATGGTGAAGGCTCAAAAATTTAATGTTGGAGATTTGGTCTTACAAGGTATAGAGGCAACAGGAAAAGTTATCAATAGGAATAAACTCTCCCCAAATTATGAAGGTTTATTCCTTATCTTAGCTATTCTTTGGGATGGTATATACAAATTGCGTAGCCAGAACAGCAAATTAATATCGAGAATATGGAATGTTGTTCATTTAAAGAAGTTTTGTTCTCAATCCAGGTAGGCAATGCATGTACCATCATATGTGTTTGTATCATGTTTTATATTAATAAAATAAGTTTCTTTTTATTTGTCTTTCTCTCTCTTTTTATTATTGTGTTTGAACATACGTATGTTCGTATAACCATGCATGAAACTAAACCGGCCTAGATTGCCCTTAAGTCAGTCGGATTTTTCTACCCACATGTTCCATGACCCACAAGTGGTCAAAGAACCTCGATTCAGTCATCGAGCAATCCACAAGTGATGGAAATTTTAATCACGAATCCATTCCAAGTGACCAAACACAGTCGAATAATTAAACCTTAGGGGGATATTCAGTATACATGTTTCGATTTTTTCGCAAAGGGATGAGCACTTGCAAATCAAGTTGGAGATGGGAAACTTGATCTCGGCATTGTTGGGCCTTAGCATTAGCAGCATCCCTCTGACTCCAAATTTCCTCTAGCTCACTTGGGTCAACATTGGGTCGTCTCAAATGGTTGATTTCTTTATGTAATTGATGAATCCAGAGTTTCCTTTGATTAAGACCAATCTTCAAGGGTTCAAGCATTTTGTCATCCTACCAATGCATAGAAGGGGAGCAAAATGAGTCCATCATATCGACTTTATTCAATTCAATGGAAGGAACTCACCAAACACACATACAGTGAGGAATGACACTCTGAAAACTGCCACAATCAAAGGAACCCTTAACGCAGAAGCTAGGGTAGATTGACAATCCAGCTGCGTTCCAGCAAAGCTTTAGCGAGATGATGAAATCGTCGAATTAGAAACCACACTGGTTAATGTTCACCTATTCCTAGTTGAGATGAAGAGGCTACTAGTTCACCAAAAACTTTTCCCCATTCACAGGGGATGCCTAAAGACAACTTCATAACAAAAATATGTCTTTTTAATTTTTTACCGATTCGTGCATCATCCCCATGATGCTAAGTTTCCTAGGAGCCAAAGAAATCCAATTGCCAATTTGGTAAAATCAAAATATTACCTTCACGGCGGTAGAGTTCAATTCTAACCCCTGGGGACAGAAAAAAATTCAGAGATTACATAAATATCTTACTACGTTGGCGTGAAACCTAGCGATTGGGATATCAAAATCCTTAAAGATTTGGAGCAACTCTAACGTGATGGGAAAGAAAAGACCAATCTTAAGGTAAACTTCGTAGACATTGATAAAGTTTGTAGAAGGAGAGCAGGTCTTATCATTTTTGCCGGGCAAAGGGAATCTCTCTAAAAATGTTGAATTGAGCATACAACCCCTTAACATCAGCCCCTGATAGCACTGATCGAAAATCATTGACTTGACAAGCCGTAAGAGCAAAATCGTAATAGTGAAGAAGAGAACCACAAGGAAGAAGAGTGTCAAAAGTTTTAGGGTTTAGTGATAAGAAAACGATGAAGTCAACTGGCCAAAATAGTGCTGGATTTATAGGTAGATTTTTTGAAATCAAAACAGCGCCACTTTTGAATTGCAAATTATTCAAAACTTCGCACGTGTTGCGTCACTTGGGAAATCGTCCTCATCATTAATGACAAGATGACATTACGACATGGCGGTCAACACCCAAGATAAACCACGAAAGCACAAATTGGTTACTTGCTGATGATGGACTTGATTCAGAATTCCAATCCACTCTAGAGGTTTGTTCACTCCAGAATTACCATCACTTCGCAACTTCAGTCCACTACAAAATTTCATCACTCTGGTAGTTATTCACCTCGGAATCTTAGTACACTTCAGAGATAATGCCACTCCGATGGTTTATTCACTTCGGAATTCCCATCACTCTGGAAGTTTGGCCATACTTATCTATTCTGGAATATTATCCATTCCAGAATATTGTCTGCTCTGGATTTTGCTCACTCTGAAATTCTTAACCATTTCAAAAGTTTGGCCACTCCGAAAACTTGTCCACTCTGAAATTTTATCCACTTCGAATTTTGCCTACTCCGAAATTTTTATCTGCTCCGTAAGTTTGGCCACTCTGGAAGCTTGTCCACTGCGAAATTTTATTCCACTCCAGCAGTTATTCTCTCCAGAATCTCAGTCCATTCGGAGATTTTTCCACTTCGAAAAATGTTCACTTCGAAGGTTTGCTCACTCTGAAATTCCCATCGCTCCGAAATTTCAACTCACTTCGGAATTGTAATCCACTCCGAAATTTTATCTATTCTGGAATGTTGTCCACTTCAGATTTTAGTTAACTCTGGAATTCTAATCCATTTCAAAAATTTGATCTCACCCATTCAATTTCATTCCTAATTAATTGGTCACGTTCTATTCAAGAAGATCAGCTATAAACTAATTTCATTATGGAATAGTAATTGAGATTTGCTCCTTTGCATTTCGAATAGCTAATTCTGGTTCAACATCACCTCGTTTGATTGATAAAAAATCCTTCATATGGGTAACAACAGATAGCAGATGGGGAAGGAGGAGCATGCCATCAGTAAATATACGAGATCTTAAAAATTACAAACCTCTGGCATGATGAGTATAATTGTAAATGGGTCCACCTGATGAAGGGTCGTCCATGTCATGATGCAAAATGGGCTGGGCTCACATCAAGTCCCACGAATATAACCCATCAAGGTCACTAGGTGTAACTTATGGTGACTAGATCTTGCATACAATCCTACGACCGGCAGACTGTAACTGCCAACCCAAACTGATCTCCTTTGTCCAATATAGTGCCACGTGACATAGAAAACGGATAAAGAAAATTATCTTTTTGGCACTATAAAAAGGAAAGCACCCGGGGAAAAAAAGGAAGAGATCCAAGACATCCGAATTTGACAGTACACAATATTTATAACATTAATATTCTTTCCCACTC
>JAOVVI020002157.1:0-17780 GCA_028571085.2 Nepenthes alata
GAATATTCTTTCTTTTCTATGTGCAGCTTTTATTGTGTGAAAAACAATCTCCAAATACATTTAACGGGTTTTATATTGTGAACTGGGCTCGAGCACCCATTTGGATGCAGACTTCATTGTTTTCAACGTTCAGGGGCTTGTAGTACTCACACGAATCTCATACAGCTATCTAATAACTATCCGTTTATTATTAAAATTCACATATGATCAAAACCGAACATATATTATATTACGTAGACTATTGCTCTATATTTAAAAAATATATTTTTTATTTTTTATGTAAATAATAATTGTATCACTATTGCACACATTAGTATTAATGCATGGATAATAAATGATCAAGTCTACGTCGATTGAAATTGTAACCAAACTATACATTACAGTGATTGTTTATATGACGCATGATCAGCAGATTATAGTGTAACAGCCACTGGTAAACGAGTGACTTCCATAAGTTATGACATTAAACTTATCAGCAGAAAATTCTTCTTTGCTTCCATATTAAATATAAATATTAAAAATAAATAATAATAACAATATTATTATTATTATCTCATATATTAACAAAAATATTATAAATATGAAAAAATGTATTGTTATAAAATTCTAAAATAGGATTCAAGGCGATAAGATAAAATTCTCGATCAATGTTCACGTAAACTAAACATACTGTAAATTTTACATTTCACAGTGACAACAATAAAAAAAAATATTTAAGGTATAGAAATATAAATAACTATGTGTATCATTTGACCGGTGATAGCCAAATTTATTGCATGTCATATCACTGTCTAGGAATAGTTAATTTTTGAAAATGGTGTCAAACAAAAAAATTAAATTATAATTTAAATAAATTTAAATCAAATTATTAGATTTTTTATTTAATCTATTAAAGACTCAGTGATTAGATGTTAATGTTTTGAACAATAATGAAGATGAAATAAATATAACTTATTTTATTGCTAAAAATAAGTTAAAAATAAAGTGTTTTTCAACAAAATTATATAGTCAACAGTTAAGAATTTTTACGAGTTATATAAAATCAAATTTTAATTAACATGTCTACTTAATAATAAATACTTACTAATTTTTATTTCATCCGAAAAAAGCGTTTGAATATTTTATAAGATGAGATGATTTAATTTTTCTTAAGGACGCTTCTCAAATTTAATATTTGAATATGGAAAATTTAGTACTAAATATAGCTTAAGTAAGACCAATTTGATGATCAACATATCAAGCACATAAATAATAATCTCAAATATAAAAAATAATAAATTAACGTATTAGGTTTAAATTCAATGAATAAATTTTCACATTGTTAATAATAAATTAAGATTAAATTAACGACCAAATGGTTAAGCGATTGAAAAAAAAAGATTGATTGTTTAAGTATTTGGACATTTAAATAATAAATCGAATGATTAATTTGACGAGATTGTTAATTATTTTGAATTATTAATTAAATTAAGATGTTATTTTGACCAAACAATTAAGTAAAATGGGTAATTAATATGCCAGTTAATATGAAGAGGGTTATCATAATTAAAGCCAACAATTCGGTACAATTATTGGATATTTTATTTCTATAAAACTTTCTACTTAAAACATGGATAAAGATAGTTGAATTAGTCAATCTTTAATTATTATAATAATTTAAATTTTATTAATTATTATTATCTAAAAATTATCATTAAATGATAATATGATTAAAAATACGATCACTTAAAAAAAAATAGGGAGAGAAACTAAAAAATAAGAAAAGAATAAAAATCATCTAAATATTTAATATTTTACATATCATAAAGCAAAATACTTTATTTTTATTTCTCTCACATTCTTTTTTATTTTTTACTTTTTTTATTTTAATATGAGATACTAACATCAGTGTTGAATAATGTGTTAAAAGGTAATTTTTAATTATTTAAAATTTTAATTAACATTATAGTGTATAAGATTCAAATAAGTAATTTAATAACTTGATTAGAATGTAATCAAATTATAATTTACATTTAACTATACATTAAAGCGGTATGATAAACAGTCTTGATGATAAATAATAACACATATAAAATAATAAATATATATTTTAATAAAGATCGTCAATTTTTAATTTATGAGTATAAGTATCACTAATGTATAACATAAACTTTTTTAGATATGATTAATAAAAAGTGACACCCTTATTTTTTAGGTATAATTCTATTAAATTTGTGGGGGTTAAAATTTTAATATCAATCCAATCAAAGAAATATAATTTGAATAAAAATATTTAGATAATATAATTGTTAAAATTTTATGATTATTTATTTATTTATTTATTTTTGTTTTGAATTGGTTAGAGTAATTTAAGACATTCCCTGTGGACCGCTGCATGTAAGAACCAAACATATAATAAGGGCAGAAATTAGGGACCTAAAATTAAATGAAAACAGTTATAAAAGGAATGGAGTGACAAAGCAACAACTTCGATAACTGAGCAAATGAACTTCTCTCCTCTGTCCTCCAGGCTTCCTCATTCTTCCCAGCAGATCCACAGAAGGCATACTAATATTGCCCCACTCGACACTCCCCAGTCGCTCATCTTCTTACTCCCAAACCTCCTCTCCCCCCAAAACGAGGTTTCTGAAATGCCGGTCATCGTTAGGGTTCCGTCATTCCATCTGTAATGTGTTCGCCGCTCCCTCTCTCTCTGTTTCTCAAAGAGCGAGAGAGGCAAAACATCCGGTAGTAACACAAACCTGTATTTTTTTGGGTCCTCGAACATTTTCCCTCTTTTTTTTCCTCTTGGTTTTTGTTCCCCTTCTAGTTGTTGTTTTGAAGAGATCTACGAGACTTCGTGCTTCTGTGATTTTTATGTAATGGGGGCTGAACCGTTGCTTCCATGGCTGAAGCTGAGACGCGCAGATTGAGATCAAAGAGAGTTTGATCAGGGGACAGAAAAAAAAAAAAGTAAGATACTCGCCTTTCGTTATACTACTGTGCAACATTTTGGAACACTGCTGGACTTTTGTTTTTCCTTCTTTCTTAGTTTTCTCATTCTTCTTGAAGCTTGATTGGGAGGATCTATGCGATTTGAGCTTTTTTAGCTTCCATATCTCATGCCCAGACGCGGACTTCTTGTTCACAACTTCACAGAGAGAGAGAGATTTGGCTTGCGTGCGTGAAAATTTTCGTGATCAAGGCGAGAAGCTTTCCATAAGTCGAGTTAATTTTTTCTTGTTTTGTATGCGAGGTGCAGTTCAGCTTTTTTCTAACCGCCAAACGTTAAACAGCAGGCTGTGACAGCGAAAACCTCTAGGGGAATCTTCTGTTTCCGGATCGACGCTGCTCTAAAAAGCTTAAGCTGTCCGTTTCTTTCGTTCTTTGTCCAATAGAGCAAATGGCGATGGCGGTAGCACAACACAGAGAGAGCAGCAGTGGGAGCAGCATAAACAAGCATCTCGATGCGGGAAAATATGTCCGGTACACCGCCGAGCAGATCGAGGCTCTTGAACGGGTATACGCAGAGTGTCCGAAACCTAGCTCTTTGCGTCGACAGCAACTGATTCGGGAGTGTCCAATCCTCGCTAATGTTGAGCCCAAACAAATCAAAGTCTGGTTCCAAAATCGGAGGTATAGATCTCCTTGCTCTACTTAGACCTCATTTTGTACCAGTCTTGCTGTACTTTAGGCAAAGTTATTTCCCAAATATTTTTTTTCGCTTGAATTTTTTAATTGCTTCAAGATGATTTTAGGACAAGGTTATGGGATTTAGTTTATTGTGGGCATTAGTTTTTGACAGAGGAGTGGTTTGCTATGCAGATGTAGGGAGAAGCAGAGGAAAGAGTCCTCGCGGCTTCAGACAGTAAATAGGAAGCTAACGGCTATGAACAGGCTGCTGATGGAGGAGAATGATCGGTTGCAAAAACAGGTCTCTCAGCTCGTATGCGAGAATGGGTATATGCGGCAGCAACTTCAAACTGTATGTTCTTCTTATGTACCATTTCTGTATTTTTTTTTTGTTGTTGTTACGAACCGTTTCTGGAGTTTTCTATTTTTCGTTGGCCAAGTAAGAACCATTTCCATAGTGCTAATTACGTATTCGTTTCTAGCAGTTGCGATATTTTTTCTAGGATTTTACGGGACTCTGTTTGAACTGTCGGAAGTTTCAAAGTTTTTAATGTAGCATATTACTTGATTTAATTATTTCATTATTATTAATGTTATTTTCATGGGTCCTTTCATTGTTAGTAATATTACTTTTCTGGTAGATGAGCATATTTAGATTAGGCAATTTTTAAATTTTACAGAGGTACTGCACTCTTGAGGCCTAATATGTGCTTAAATGGACTGTCATTTTGGGAGTTGAGTAGTTTTAGATTGCACATTTTGAATGTTTACCCAATTCTGGAGCTTATCTTCTATTAATGTAATGCATCCCAATTTTGTCCTTAAATGGCCTCTACTTTATTATTCCTCTGACTTCTATCTATGCTTAATCTGATGCTGGAGATCAAATAGATTAGTTTCAACTTCAGGGTTTTGCTTAATAAGTTATTGCATGGATCTCCACTCAAAATTCATTTGTTTTTCAAGTTTTTAATGCCTTTGATAGTTTGTATTAAATAAGGTAATGAAACATATTGCAGACATCTGCTCCGACAGCTGATGGAAGCTGCGAGTCTGTGGTTACCACTCCTCAGCATTCTATGAAAGACACTAACAGCCCTGCTGGGTAATCTCAAGAGCCCATGAACCCCTTCTTTCTATGCACATCCTCTGGAAAAACAGGAAACAGGAAGAAAGAAGACCCGTTGATGCTAAACTTATGTTATATTTTTTTCGTAATCTGTTTTTGTTTCTATGTTTATGTTGCAGACTCCTCTCCATTGCGGAAGAGACCTTGGCAGAGTTCCTCTCAAAGGCTACAGGAACTGCTGTTGATTGGGTCCAGATGCCTGGGATGAAGGTTCTTGATTTCCTAGCATGAAAATTGTCCACATCTTCAAATTGATTTCCATTAAGATTTTTTCTGACACTGCAATAACGGGCTTTGCTGAGCCATTTGCTTTGTTAATTTCTCAGCCTGGTCCGGATTCAGTTGGGATCTTTGCCATTTCACATAACGGTAGTGGAATGGCAGCGCGAGCCTGTGGTCTAGTGAGTTTAGAACCTACGAAGGTAAGATCTTGTGAATTAAGTAATTGGGTTTTGTGAGTTACCAATGAGTTCCAGTCCACTTCTTTTAGATACATACGGTTTTTCTGGTTTTATGTGCTGAAACTTTGAAGGATGATCTGATATTTACCAATTGTTCCCAGATTGCAGAGATCCTTAAAGATCGTCCATCTTGGTTCCGCGACTGTCGGAGCCTTGAAGTATTTGCAATGTTTCCTGCTGGGAATGCAGGAACTATTGAACTTATTTACACACAGGTTGAAAAGAATGACACAATCTTCTTTTGTCAGTCTACGTCTATGTTGTGTATTTACGTTAGTGATCTTTGAAAATTTTCTCCCAGATATATGCTCCAACTACATTGGCTCCTGCACAGGATCTTTGGACATTACGGTACACTACAACTTTGGACAATGGCAGTCTCGTGGTATCTACACATTCAAGTTGTTTTCTTATTTTACTGTGTTGTGCAATCATACTTCCCATTTAATGCATGATTTGTGATTATCTCTATTGCCTGAAATATCCTTATTTTTGGCCTCTGTGAAGTCAAGATCATCTCCCTTTGATCCACGTACCCCCATGCCCTTTCACAATGGAAGTGTCATATATTTCCATTGCTGCTCAATTGAAACATGTAGATATGTATTACTTTCCCTGGATTTTTATTATTGGTGGAAAATAAGCTGTTCTAATTTGCTACGATTATTTTGATGTTATCAACATTCAAGGTCTGTGAGAGATCTCTATCTGGATCCGGACCAAACACAGCTGCTGCTCCTCAGTTCATAAGGGCTGAAATGCTTCCCAGTGGTTATCTGATTAGGCCATGCGAGGGAGGAGGATCAATTATCCATATAGTAGATCACCTTAATCTTGAGGTTTGACATATGTCATTCAGCTGCTTAAGGAGTATATATTTGGGAAAAAAAACTTATCGATTTCCATTTGTCAGGCTTGGAGCGTGCCAGAGGTATTGCGGCCTTTATATCAATCTCCAAAAGTTGTGGCCCAGAAAATGACAATAGCGGTAAATGAGGAAATTTTATGTTCTCAGTTGGTTATCATCTTGAGTTCATGCGGGCAATTTGATTCGATTGTATGTTTCGTCAGCGTTTTCTTTTCCGTCAAAAAGTTACAAAAATTACCTTCTGACCACCAAAAGGTGCATACTAATATTATGGTATTCAGTGTCCAGCAAACAATTTCTGAGAATTTATGAATCAGAAATAACAATATTACCCGAAGTGAACACTGTTTTCTTCTAGGGTCTATTTAGTGTAGGATTTATGACCCGGATATCTGGTTTCATATTAAAACCTATAAAATGTTCATTACAATGAGAGAGTAATATAATCATTTCTGGAGAGGGACCAGTGTATAACTAGATTGCTGCAGGTTGATGTCATTTGCTGAGGATATTTTGTTCCCATTTATATACAAAGGTATCAAATTAAATTTGTGCTGGATCAATGGGATATGTCAAATTTAGAGGGATATAATCGGAGATGGAGTATCTCTCCTCAGGGGCAAGTGTTGATAATATATTGGTTAATTTCATGGATGATAATCCTTCTCATTGACACAATTATCTATCAGTTATTTTTTTTTTAGGAAGGGAAGATGCCATTTTACATCACAATTGCAAGTCCTACTATAGGGAGGATTGATGCTTCAGATAATCCCAACTTCTTCTACAACTAATTGCGTTTCTTTTTTGAAGGCACTGCGCTACATTAGACAAATAGCACAGGAGACTAGTGGTGAGGTGGTATATGGTTTGGGCAGGCAGCCAGCGGTTTTAAGGACATTTAGCCAGAGATTAAGCAGGTACTAACTCAGTTATTCATACTAAAATTGCTTGGAGTTCCTTAATGAACCGTGTTTATCTGCTTGGTTTATCTTATAGGCCAAGCAAGGATACATGCAGATATTCAAAAATGGAAGACAAGTGTGTTTGTGTCTTCCTCTGTCTAAAGTCCTAACTAATTGATTTTCTGCAGAGGCTTTAATGATGCAATAAATGGATTCGGTGATGATGGCTGGTCATTGCTAAACTGTGATGGTGCTGAAGATGTCATAATCACTGTTAATTCAACAAAGAATGTTACTAATGCCTCTAATCTTGCTAATTCTCTTTCCATGGTGGGCGGCATTTTGTGTGCAAAGGCATCGATGCTCCTACAGGCAAGTCTTGCAAGTATCATTGATCCAAGGTTGTAGTTGTTTCTTTTGGAAGTGTTGATTAGAATTTACCGAAGAGGAAAACTGTTTATGTGTATCTTTTATCCTTAGATGATTTGGTGTCCAGTGTTTTACTTATTCTGGATCCCATTAACCAGAAGCAGTGCAATCTAATAATGGTTGTTAAAATTTGGATCTTCCTCAGATTAGCAATAGGGCCTTCAGGGTCGGATTCAGACCCCCCTTATATAAAATAATGTGTGAATTTAACACGGAATTTGGAAAACTACATGAAGATGGACTAGTGAAAAACCTACAATGCATTATAGGAAGTAGTTCGTAGTATGATGAAATTGTTATTGTTAAAAGTTACAAATTAGACAATGTGATTTCAGCATTTTGCAAGTTCGTGGCCAAAAAAAAGAGAAAGATGTCGAAATTTTGACTGTTGTTCTATGTTAAAATTGTTTCTGAAAATTGCATAATGAAAGACAGAATAGCTTAGATTAAAGGATATATCAGATAACTTAGCCAATATCCAAGTCTATTGTGTAGGAATAAAAAGAAAAAGCAACAGCCCTGGGCACATTAAATAGATTACTAAAGCAAAATAGCCTGGCATGATAGAAGTAAGTTATTAAAGTGTTGAATGGAAGACTTGATATATGGAAAAATCTGTGTTTAGCGGCGTGCTATTTGATGGCCTCAATGCAAATATTCATGAGATAGTTATAGTTTTATTTTAATCGAGTTAGCGATTGTAGATTATATCTAGATGTTTTTTCCCTCAACTATGAGAATTCTGTATCAATGCTCTATTTAATGGGAGTTATCAAGAGAGCTGTGATCATTCCCACCTTTAGACTTGTTTGGTTGCAAAACCCTAAGGTGGAATCAGAAGTTTAGAAACCATAAATGAAGCTGACCACATTGGTAAAGTCTACATCTTATTTCCATTGCTAGCTAAGGTAGACTAAGACAGAAAGTCTCATTGTTTTTTTTTTCCTTATGACACAACAATCAAATCCTGGTTCAGCCAAGATAAAGTGCACAAGTGTCTTAATTTTAGGGTACAACTAAGGATTAGTTGTTAATCAACTGAAATTGTTGCATATATTTTCATCCTTTGCACAATAAGTCAATGCCTTATCTTCCATTGCTAGGTAAGGAATACTAAGACAGTCTCCTGGTTTTCTTTTTCCCCTTATGACATGTCAATTAAATCCTGATTCAGCTGAGATAAAGTGCCCAAGTGTCTTAATTTTAGGGTACGATGAAGGATTAGTTATTAATCAACGGAAATCGTTGCATATATTTTCATCCCTTGTACAATCATGTAAAATTTTTGAATAGCTGTGTATGGTTTTTTTTTTCATTGGGTCCCAGTGTATTTGGCAAATGCAAAGTTCCTGAACCTGTGATCCAAACATAACAAACAGCCTGGCTTATTTTCTCGTTAGCAAGTTTCCTTCTAATGCATCTGCTCTGATGCTAGTAATTTTGCGCTTAATATGCATTATTTCCTGCCAGAATGTACCTCCTGCTGTGCTAGTTCAATTCTTGAGGGAGCACCGTTCAGAGTGGGCTGATTTTAGTGTTGACGCATATTCTGCTGCTGCATTGAAAGCCAGCTCATATGCATATCCAGGAATGAGGCCCACAAGATTTACTGGAAACCAAGTCATCATGCCTCTTGGCCACACAATTGAGCATGAAGAAGTATGCCTGTTTTATTAATTTGGATTTCTAATATGTTTCACCTCTTCCTTCTACTGGTCCTTTTCTCCATGACATCTACACTTCTAGTGCCTTATAACATTATTTTCTATTCAATTTGGTTGGAAAAGTTGCTTTCAGAATTATGAAATTTTTTTTCTGTGCTTGCATGAAGAAGCATTCACACACATGGTTGCATCTTTATTTATGCTGTTGAAGACTTCCTCTCAGCATCTATCAGATGAGCTAAATGCATCTTTCTATTATATAGAAGTAATGAATAATCGTTGTATAGCCATTTTCATTATGCTTTTGTTGCATGCTAGTTGTTGGAGGTGGTTCGACTAGAAGGCCACTCTCTTACTCAAGAAGATGCTTTTATATCGAGGGACATCCATCTTTTACA
The DNA here is from genome assembly GCA_028571085.2 of Nepenthes alata. Taxonomy (NCBI): domain Eukaryota; kingdom Viridiplantae; phylum Streptophyta; class Magnoliopsida; order Caryophyllales; family Nepenthaceae; genus Nepenthes; species Nepenthes alata. Next base: position 9,467 of record JAOVVI020002157.1, read on the forward strand.
GGTACTTCTCATCTAACATTTTACGGAATTATAGTTTTAGTACATCAAGTTGACTTGTCAATTAAATTAGCTTTTTTATTGTTGCTCAAGTTTCCTTGAACTGAGATTGGGTATCGACATTGCTTTTACATCATTTGCATTTATAAACCAATTGAACTTTGATTTTCTTTGGGGTTTTCTTTAAACTTTTCCTCTTTCATTATTTTTTTGGCGAAGAACCTCCTTGTTAAAGTTTGCTAATATTTGAATGGGGTTCTTCCACTTTGATCTTGATTATTGTGATTCCCTCATCGCAACTCCAACATGTTGAATTCTTAACAGACATCCAGCTTAGTTACACGCAAAAACATTGAACCAAGCAATTTATTAGGGACACCCAGAATCGCCAAACTGGCTTTCTTTGTTTTTGATATTTTATCATCACATTTTCTTCTAAAGGGGTTGATTGATCACTTAACAATAGTCTTCATTCCAGATCAAACCAGCAGGTGTGGTTGGAATAGCCAATTCTATGATCGATCATTTGTAAATAGCTGACACCTGTTGTCTAAATTGCAAATGCACAAGATTGCAGGACTGTTTTGACTAGTTGTTGCATATTCCTAGAGGAGATGATCTATTATAGCTAGTTTAGTGTTCTGATTTGTGGTTGTTTGCTCATTTATGCTGTTGGCAGATAAGTTGTGGAATTGAAGAGAATGCAGTGGGAGCTTGCTCGGAACTTGTTTTTGCACCAATTGATGAAATGTTTCCAGATGATGCTCCTTTGTTACCCTCTGGCTTCCGCATTATTCCCTTGGATGCTAAAACTGTGAGTTTGACTCATCTTAATTCAGTTAATTGTATGCCTAGCTTCAAAATGTTCATCCTCATTGAATTTCTAGTGAAACTATGGTTTTGCTTCTTCTAATCAGACTAGTGAAATTTGCTGCAATTTATCTACACTTCTTTGTCATCAATGCAATGGAGGTTTAAAAAAATGTCCCTGAGAAGTGAGAAAGAATCTTTATTTATTGGATTTTGTTGTGGAGTTTCATGTTGATTTAGAGATGCTTCTTGGGATCAGGGTCAAGAGATTCGACTGCTCATGATTGATCATTTATAGATCACTTATTGTGTGTTTTAGTGGATGTACATTGGTCACTGAGCCAAATCCGCTGGAAGGAAGAAAAAATAGGACGGTTCCCAAGTCATGGCCTAAGGGAATATGGAATCTTACAATATGCTAAGGTGTGGTAACCAAGCACATCAATTGAAAAATGGGAGTACTATACCAAATCTTTTTCACAAGGGCCAGCATATCAACATCCCTAAAATCTCTAGCTGTGCCTAAACTCGCATGACTACTTCTGATCAAGTATTTTTAATCCTAATCTTGTTTAGGACTCAAAATCATACTTGACCATCTCAATCTTAAAATGAATTATTTACAATTGTATCACTACGTAGTGTCTTAACCTATTAATAGTGAATCCAGTCAGAGATTTGTACTAAATAGTCTCTTTTTTGTCCACATGCCACTTAACTTTGACTCAATTGCTTTTCCAATGATGCCCCTTTAGACAGACTCACGATAATAGGTAACATGTTAGAATAGTAAACATTAGGACCTCGGTTCTATAAAAATGTCAAAAACAAACAAAGGGGATAAATAGAGTTGATGAATGACTAATGGGACACACGGTGAGGAAGTAAGGATCCATTCAAAAGAGTATATAACCTACCATGGAGGAATAGAGTGCATATAGCAAAGCAATTTAAGCTTGTAAGTGCCAGTTCAAGCACCGCCGTGCTATTTCCATTCCCTCTTTTATGCATACTCTTGGTAAGAATCAGACGATATTTCTTGAAACCAGTTGATCGCTCGCTATATGCTCTATTGATGTTAAGTCTACAATCCACGGAGGAGTAAAGTGAACAATCATGACATGGCTAGTTTCACAAAGCAAGAAGAATTAATGGATACCTTTTTCAGCTTGATGCATTCACAAGCGAAGTGGCCTTCCTTTATATAATTGAAACAGGCCATCTAGCACTCGTCCTTTTCCTAGTGAGTTTTCCACTTTTGTGTTTGACCTGCTTCTTAGGTGATGACCCAGAAGCTCAACCTCGTTTGAGAGAGTAGTCAGTGTCATCGTTTTTAGACCTAGATGTCCTACACAAACTTGACTAATCAATTTACATGGAATTATTAGGTTCGGTCGCTTCCAAGCACTCAGCCTCGTGATTCAAATGACATGTCATGATCAAAATTTTTTATGCTTTCGTCATTATGCGTCAAGTTTTGGCTCATAGTTCCTAAGAACTTCTCAATAAACTAATTATTGCTTGGATCTACTGCTCAACTGTTAGACTTACTTTCAGCTAGAGATGAGCAAAAAAATTTCAAACCGCCCAAATCAAGCCAAATCATATAGCTGATGAGGGTTTGACATGCTTGGTTGGTTTGCAGTGTGATTTTTTTTTCCAAACGGTATTCTCGGTTTGGTTGTAGTTTAAAATCTCAAATCGAATCAAACCAAACTAAATCAAACTAGACTGCATATACACACATATATAACCTACCTACATACGCACGTGCACACACACACAAAACATATAGAACTTTCTAATGTAACTAAATATGTCTTGGTTATGCATGTTTTTATCATGATTTTGAATCAATTTTTAATAGTGCTTGAATTTTTTATTATTTTAATATTTTAGTGTCATTTGAATTATTAGATATTCTTATTTGTCGTTGACACTGGCCATGCTTCAAGTGAATTCCTATGATATTAGATAACATTTGGATAATCTTGAAAAGTTCGTATAAAATACATTTGATAGTATATTTTTTACTTGAATTATATTTTATTATTTTGACATTATTATTCCAATTAAATAGCATCTCAAAATTTTTTCGCCATCAGAATATTATGGATCAAGTTTAAAATTGACATTGGAGTATTTTTTAATTGATGATTAATTTTTCAATTAGAATGTTGTTTTTTATTTCATTATTATATATATTTATTATATTTGTTACATTATTTGACACATGTTGTGATTATGTTAATATTAGTGATTGCTTATTTTATTTTTTATATATAATAAATCAATTTGAATGAATAATATTTAGACTGTAAGCTTAGTACTACAAATTAGATATATCGCCCAAATGAAACCAACCCACGCATAGACGGTGTGGGTGGTGTGACTCAAGTGACGGTTTAATTTGATGTGGTAAAAGTTCAAACTGTAATATGTGGTTTTGTTGCGGACTATTCTCCACTCCGTGTCAAACCAATTCATGTTCACCCCTACTTCCAACAATCCTGAGCTCGCGAATCATAGTTGACATCACTCTTATATGCTGCTTCATTGTATATCCAGAACTTATCTTATAGGAGTCAAACTTTATTTTCAATCCGCTAAGTTTAGTGATAAATGTCTCATCAAACTTAATCTTCAATACATTACACAATGTCTGCACTGTGGTATACTCATCAAACTCATCAATTAGATCTTACTTGACCCATTTTTCAGAGGCTTCAAGATCTTTAATGCATTGTATCACATTGCTTTAATGCAGTCAAAGAATTAGTCAGGTTTTCCAAGATTAATTATTCATTTAAGACGTTGCATCTTACAATGTCAAATGTCATGTTTTTTTCCATTCTATTTCTCTCCCTTATTTAGATTAGCAATAATGTTCTTTGAAGCAAATGCACTACAAATAATTGTGTAAAGGAGAAATTATTTTTCACCCATCTAATATTATGCTATGTCAATCTAGTCAAAGTCAAATGATTGAGACAAGCCATAAGATCAAAAATTTGTAAGGCCGCTTAATCATATCTCATGCCATAATGTCCAACTATGAATTTTTTGATCTAATTTCCCCACAAAATTTTATATAACGGGGGGGAGGGGGAAATAATTAAACTCATCCAAAGTCAGGCCCTTGGTTTGCTAACCAGCTTTTCTTTTATGCTTTGGTCTTACTTTACTAATGGTCAGGTTGTTTTCAGGTAAGTTGGGGGGTCATACATGCTAGCATGCTCCTCAATTAGATAACCAACCTTCTTTGGCATAACTTCCATAGAATGCTAGCAAATGATACCTTGCATTATTCATAAAGTTAATTAAATAAATCTACAATGGGAGAAACTTAGGAATGAATTTATATTATAAACCAACCATGTTCTCACTATTTAAAATAATGGATAAAGTAACTCTATTTACTTCAATGCCTTGTGATCTCTCTAATGAGCTGACCAACTTTCAATCTAAGCTTACTGTAGCCCATTATTTTCAATCAATAAGGCCATTTCAAAAAGTTTGGTAAACAAAATAAATCAAAAATACGGTAACAATTAATGCCACTTGTTTACTTTCCAAAAATAAGTATAACAAAATTGATGACAAGACATACACCGTAATTGCAGAAATGCAAGCTCCGAAATTCATAATTATCAAATAGAATTATATGTCATTCAAATGGAAATAAAAAACATAGGCATATCTTTCATGTCATTAATTAATAAAACATTTACTCATCAAACTATTAATTGTCATAATAAAAGAATAAGTTGTTGTTACAGAACATTTTTAAGAATAAATGCTCGCTTTAAAGTTTAGCAAATGGTTCTGTGTCTTAGTGCCGAGATGTGTCCGGCTCTCCTTCCAAGGGTTGGGGTTTGTAATATGTGCGAACTGGCCTTTTCAAATATGGTACAAATGATGCCTTTTAAATTTAAATGCACCAAACAATCAATGGAGTTCATGCTTGCGGAGCTGGCCAGCAAGTGTGTTCCACGTACCAAGGCAAGGGGCTTGAATCTTCACCCTGAATTCTTTTTGCATTTTCATTTTAAAAACAAAATTCGGGACATTCAATTGTATTAATCACATTAATATGCTAATGTACCGTGAAAACAACAGTCATCCTGTGGCAACCAATCTCTTGCATACCTGAGGTTAGAGGTTTGATCCTTCATAGTAGCGCAAAGCCACTTTGTTCATATTTTCTTTTTTTCTTTAAAAACAAAATTTTACTCTTTTGAAAACTTACTTTATGCATTTAGTTACTATTAATAGCTGTATGAACTAAAAACTTCAGGGAGAAATGCAAAAAGAAGTCATGTTGGCTCTGAAACCGATGTTAGAAATATAAACTCATACACAACTGAAATCAAATAGATTTCGGCCTTGCTCGCTTAGCCAAAATTATCTAGCCAAAATTATCTTTTCGATTTGTTTCATGCGCTGCTGAAATGCCAGTTTTTCCACCCGGTACTGGAATGTTCTTTAAGAGAATTACTCCACAATATCCACAATGTAAATGTCCGAAAAAGGGATATAGAGAAATTCTTCCTTGAAGAATTTTGCTGTATAGTGCATTTTGTAAACATGAAAGGAGGACTCTATATATAGCTTTCCAACTTATTACCTTTGTCTAGCATAGGAAACTCAGCTGTCACATGCTATTGAAGTGGCCAATAAACTCACATTGTTGCAAAGACCCAATATGGATACCCTTTCTGCTCCAAAATTTTGAAGACTGATGTCAACCCATGGCCACTACCTCCACATCACTGCTAGCAAGCATGCCCCATGGATCAAAAAGTTATTTCTCTGTCTGTGTAGGTGTTTGTTATGCATTGTATTCCCTTCTTAAAAGTGTATTTCAGCGAGTACTATGGTTCCTGCTTTTCTCATTTCAAAGGGTTTGGTTATTTTCTTTTGCATACTAAATAATGCATGTGCAGGATAAGCCTACCCATAAAACTCTTGATCTAACAACTAGTCTTGAAGTGGGTCCAACAACAAACCCAGAAGCTGGGGATGCATCATCCTCATGTACCACCCGATCAGTATTAACAATTGCCTTCCAGTTCCCATTTGAGAGCGGCCTACAGGACAATGTCGCAACAATGGCCCGTCAGTATGTCCGCAGTGTGATTTCCTCTGTTCAAAGAGTTGCTATGGCCATTACCCCATCAGGATTAAGCCCGACTGTTGAACCAAAAATGTCTCCTGGCTCTCCAGAAGCTCTAACTCTTGCTCACTGGATCTGCCAAAGTTATAGGCAAGTTCCTTGATTTTGATATAATTTTTTTCATGCAAGAAAACTGGAGTGGGTGAGTTGGCTTATTAGTTTCATTTTTTTTTTCATTATTTTGGTTTAAAGCGGTGTTTCTTGTTGTGTTTAACTTTCCTGCAGCTATCATTTAGGGGCAGAACTTCTAAGATCTGCTTCTGCCAGTGACGACACGATGTTAAGGCACCTCTGGCGTCACTCAGATGCCATTTTGTGCTGCTCCATAAAGGTAAATTATTGAACTTAGTGAAAGCTTTTAATGCATTTCTGTACCATTCTTGCGTAGTATGGCTAATTGCAACATCTCTAGGCAATAAATTTGATGAGAATCGTGTTGAATAGCAGCACCCCAGCTTTAATTGAGGTAACTCCATGGAAGTTGACTGTAGGGAAATGTCGTTCTGTTGACTGCCCCTGCCAACTGAATAAGTATAGCCTAAAGGGCCATGCAGAAATTGTTCTGTGTTGCAAGCAAATTGTACTGGTGCTAAATGATTTATGATGATTTTTGTCTGCTCTGCAGGCTCTTCCAGTTCTCATCTTTGCAAACCAAGCGGGTCTTGACATGCTGGAGACAACCCTAGTGGCATTGCAAGATGTCACACTAGATAAGATATTTGATGAATCTGGACGCAAGGCACTATGTGCAGATTTTCCCAAGATAATGCAACAGGTAACAATCCTAAATCTCTCCTCTCTTCCTCTAGTTATTTGTCAATGGCTGTGGCATTGCTTGGTGCCAAGTTCATATTTAATTAGATGGGTTATTTTTGGATTGATATCAAAATACACTACTTTTGGGGGGGGAAAAAAAAGCACGGAAGTTTAGTTATTTTATAGACAGTTTGACTCTTCTGCTGTCCGATATAGATGTTGTCATGCTGATGGTGATCAAATTTGGGTTTCTTTTGCGGAGTTCATGATGATATGGCCATTGGTAGTCGCTAGTTGCTAGTGATCATCAAGTGTATGGTTAGCTGATTGAATGGCTGTTTATGGTTTTTGCATTACCTTTGCAGGGATTTGCTTGCTTACCCTCTGGAATTTGCATGTCAACGATGGGGCGGCATGTTTCATTTGAACAGGCCATTGCTTGGAAAGTATTCGCAGCAGATGAGGCCAGTGTCCATTGTCTTGCCTTCACTTTCATCAACTGGTCTTTTGTCTGACCTTTAACATAAACTTGTTCATATTTGGGGAAGCTTAGGAAAGAATTCTTTTTTTAATGTTTACTCCTCAGGTTTGCATTTTTTAAAAAAATTATCAGAAAAATCACAGTGCGCCCTTTATTTAATTGCAGAAAATTACTAATATTATTCTCACTTTTCTTTCCTTTATTTTACCACTAGCTTTAGTCTTGATTTTTATTTTAATGTTACAAAGCTTATTTTTTGTAAAAATTAGTCCCCCCTCCCCCCCCCCAAAAAAAAAAAAACATGTTCAAGTGTAAAACTTCATAACCGTAATCTTTTTTAAGGTTCAGTTAATTAATAGGGGTGGGTGTTTAAAACATTTACCAAACCAAGGGAATATAAATATTAATATCTCGATGAATGTTAAGTAAATGTCAGTGCTCACTTTTTCTTGGTCTGATTTTGGTGCCTGTGTTATAAATTTTGAGCTGTGAAACGAATTACTAGCTGAAGCTACGACGACTGTACGTGACGTTGGCTCTGGATGTGTGCATTAATGGGGAGTAAGTGTGTACTGTTGGCTTTCTATTCAAGTTGTCAGTACCTGCGATTCCTACCGTTGATCGGGCAGGGCTGCGCTCCTTTGTTTCCCGGAAATCGATACATACATATATCGTAAAAATTGTTAAACATATTTCTAAATTTTATTTCTTACTCATTATTTTAATACTAATTTTTAAGAGGAAATTGATATAAAGAAATTAGTCATCATATTCATAGACAGATTGCCACTGTCACAACTGAAATTCTTATTAAAAATTGAAATTAGGAATATTCTTATAGAGAAGATTTACCTCGCTCTCTACGATCACTTATCTCACCCTTGGGCGAAATGTTTCGTTTTTGCCAGAGTTGACCTCATTCCTCTTTCTTTTTCCTTTGTCCAGTACATTAATAGCTGTTGAGGAACAATGGCCGCGTCCTAGTCGGTATACATCGAGCGATTGATAATTTGTCTTCACGTACACTGCCTTTTTCCGATGGTATCCTCGCTGCTCATTGAGATAATCAGCTGCTAGAGACATTTTCGAGGACA
>JAOVVI020002158.1:0-21868 GCA_028571085.2 Nepenthes alata
GAAGCTAACTCCCCAATATATAACTTGCAACATATACATAAGATTAGTTATACATCATGCCACATTAACCATGCGTGTATGGGGTTTAGGTCAATTACAATTATGTGATTTCTACACTTTTTTATTTAGTAGTTGGATTTGTCTATGATAAAATGTACCATCCTCATCAACATTTTCTGGCATTTTAAGTAATTTATCTGTTAGAACATATATGATATTAGTCATGCAGGGTGCAAAATTGAACCCATTTTGTTAGAATATTATTAAGTAATTTTTGTAGATAAATTTATATTATGTTCTATTTTATAAAAAAATGCACTTTTGATATGAGCCTTTTTGTACTTGTGATATTAGTATTGGCAACATCCATGGGGCAAAATTTGAGCCACAAGCCACCCCTTGTGATAATAAAGAGACGTGGTACCAACTTTGATGGTACATTATTCATCTACTTGCTATTAGTAGGATTTTATGTAAATTAAACCGTAAATTTGAGGTAAATTATCGACTTATTTATGTTAGCGCCCTTGTGAAATGTTTAGGCAAGCGCTTATTTTTTTTTTACTTTCTTTTTTACTAATTGGTTGGTTATTTTTAGACAATTTATATAAAAAAAAATTGAATAATATTTATTTAGTTTAACACATTATAAAGATCAAATAAATAATAGTTATAATGTAATAATTATATTATAATAACATTATTTTTATAAGATAAATATAGTGAACATATTTTAGTAAAGAGGTAGTCACAACTGTTATATATATATATATATATGGTTAATTCCATTATCATTTCCCATTATTTTAAATTTTATTATATTATTATCAAATATTTTGATACTTATTTATTTGAAATATAACAAAATGCTGTAAATATTGTTAGATTTTGACTTATTTTTTTATTAATCTTATTTCTAATAAATGTGTTATTTAAAGTTATGTTTGATATTGTACAAAAATTTTCTCATGTAGAGATATTTTTAAGTAGCTTATGTATCAACATAAGTAAAATTTTGATGCATGATATGCGTCTAAGGGTATACCTACCTGGCATATCCAAAAAAGTACCCACTTGAAAAATATGTATGATTTATCTAGAGGGATTATGTCACATCCGCCCCAAGAATAAGTAATAATTAATACTAAATAAATTAAAATAATTTTTTTAAATGAATAAAACTTAAATATAACACCAAAATTGGGATAGACATACCAAACTTAACGATCAAAATGATAAAAAATTATAAAATATAGTGATTATAATATCTGACTAAATTAATGATGCCTGATCTCTGAACGATAATATTATAATTTGCTCAAATCCACAGTAACTTATAAGGAAAAGCATCAACTATAATTCAAAGCCATCACAATGAAATATCCAAGCAAATCTAATTGATACAATAATTCCAAATATAAATAAAGTGTAATAAATTGAAATATACATTCATCTCAAAAGCATAACCCATATACCAATCTCAACACAAATTCGAATACAAGTATAAACAAACAAAATCTTTAAATATTATCATTCTAAGTCTTTGAAGTATCAAATATTTTTTCATCTGAAAAAGTTTAAAAAAATGATAAAATATTGTGTCTTAAATTCAACAAGTATCAATTTATATATATTAACAAATATATGTTCAATAAAATAAAATGGAGGGATGTACGACAGTAAAACATGCTCAAAATTTAATATGCCAGATATTCAATTATGATTTCGTATACAAAATTTATAATCCACATGCGAATATTAAATAATCCAAAATATGAAATCATTCAAATATCAATATATCATAAAATCAAAAACTCAAAAATCTAAAATCTAAAATTGGATAAATTAGAAAATTTCATCAAAACCTACAACATTAAATGATTAAATTATATCAAATATGAAATATCATGCTGGTAAAATATCATAATATCCAAAACATGCTAAAACTTAGGACCAATGACTTACACACCGAATTGTCAAAATGTCAACTCTAAAGAGATTTAGAGATAATATTCCATCAATTTCAAGCAATAATTCTAAAAGAAAACATTAAACAACGGACTCTATATTAAATTATAAAAAAAATTTTCTCTATAAAAAATATAAAACTTCTTATATTGTGAGAAAATATAAATACCAATTAGAGCACAAATATAAAGTCTTATGTATTGGGAAAAGTGCAAACACAAGGCTTCATACATAAAACTATTAACTCTGAAGGAAGCATAAGCACGGATCTTCACAAATATAAAACTATTCACCCAGAAGGAAGTAACAAACACATATCACAAAGTCAAAATAGAATTTAGATCAATACACTTGTATAAACTATCATATTTAAGGCTAAATGCACAAATTTATGACTTTTAATTTGTGAATATTTATATATGAATATAATACTTTAAATATTTACTTATTTTTTTTACAAATTGAATAAAATCTTAAAATATTCGATAAAATTAAATAAATTTTAAGATTTTTAGTAAAAATTATATACATGTAATAATATTTAAAGTAGAGATATAAAATATGACACGTATGTGTAGTGAAATCAAAAATAAAATCAAAACTTAAAAAAATCTAAAATATATTAAATATTTAATTTAAAAATATTTATATTAATTTTTTGATCTAACAAATCTAACTCACAAAAACTTTAAAAATTCATTCATCATTTTTTTTCTCATCTTCTTATTTCTCTTTTCTTTTTATTATCTCTCATCTATCTCTTTTTTTCTACAAAATGACCAAATAGCATGTACACAAGCCTCTTATAACTTAATCAGAATACAAGCTCTAAATTGGCACACATCAGATTCTCTTAATCTGTATTCACTTTTTATAAGTATAGTATCAGGTGCGGCTTAACTGTCAATATTTTATCCAAATTATACATGAGTATTGTATAGGCGCATATCAGGTGTAATTTATTCTGCCCAAAATTAGGTGCTAAGTCTAATTACTCGAAATTAAATGTTTTCTTAATTTTTTATTATGTAATTATTTTTAAATTTATATAAAATTATATTAATAATATCGTAAATCATGTATAAAATGTGGGGCATTATATATATTTTTTAATGCACATATGATGGGTGTTGGTGTACCGACACGGTTATGAAATATTTTGATGCGATTTCTATGACAGATTTACAGGCATTTTCGAGAGTTTTATTACTTGTTAAATTTAGATATGTTATATTAATCTCGATTTTAAGATATATTATAAATTAGTTATTTATATTATTGTTATACTTTTCTCTTTTTCATTAGGGTTGTAAAGTGTGTCGAAGATTCAACCATTATTCATTAGGGTAATAATAAACGGATTTTGGAGATTATATTTTAACCTCCCATTTTTCTAGTGAATATTGTTTAAAGATTATTTCGTAATTTTTTCATCAGTTTAAAAATAATTTTTACATTAAATATTATTATATAACTTTGTATATTTAATCACGTGTGTTTATTGTGCTCACTAGTTTGACGACTGATGATTAACGATGGATATGAGTTTGTTTTTACTATATCAATTGTGTGCCTCATTTTATCAAATTCCAATAGATATATTTATATTTATTTGTGCTATTATATACCAAATCCCAAGTTATCTTATTAAGCATAACTTTAGGGACTAATAATAAAATAGTTTCCGAGGCTACACAAATAAGCAAATCAATTTGTTTAAACAATATAGCAAATCAAAACCAAATTTTTTGAAAAAAAAAAACACTAAATATGGATTAGGTGTATTATTAATGTTTCAATTTTATATTATTAAATTATAAAATATAATTTGAATATGCATAAAATATTTTAATATCATAAAATCTTATAAAATATTCTAAAAAAATTTCGCTTTTACTAAATAAAAAACCTTGAAAATCAAATTTATATAAAATTCATTAACCTAAAATTGAAATTAAACATCGTGCGATGTTTTTTTATTTATTTAAACTAGGGATTATTACAAATTAAAACAAAAATAGACACTTAAAATTGTTGGCTAATTTATCGCCGAAAACACACTGACGGTCGAGGTGCCGCAGTCGTCTGTTGACCATGTAAGAAAATGGAATATTCCGTTTGTTTAATAAAAAAATTGATATAATTTAGAATGGGGAAATTTTACCTAAAACCTATTAATAATCTCCCAAAAAAAAAAAAAACTTAACGATTAAGAAAAATAATTTATATAGTTAATAAATTAATTTAAATAAAGAAAATATTATCTAATATGAAATGTGTGAAGATATATTAAGACAAAAAAAAAATACCATGACCTTTTATATAAACACAATATTATTTAATGTATACCATTTAAAATTAACAAAATTAAAAATTTATCTGTGAGTTTCTAAAATTCATAAGATATTTTTATAATCTTACAATAATTTTGACATGTACTTTAAAAAAAAATTTAAATATTTATAAAGCTAACATATAATTAAAATATCCATAAATCTTATCCAATTTTAATATAAATCCTCAAATTTATAACCAAGTATAGCATATTTTGGAAACCAACAAATTAATTTTTATATTTAAATTTTATTCAACAGAGGAAATTAAAGAAACTGTTTGAACAGGCACTCCAGACAAGTCTCGTCGGTGGCTGCCATACGTGAGATTTTCTCTTTCCTTCTCTTTCTGTCATGATGGGTCAGGGGCTTAGTTCATTAGAAGTGCTTTGCTTTGCTTGATATTGGGTGTCGATAGCCTGCGTTGGTGAGCTTTTGATTTCAGGATATTATTCGAAGTGCTTCAGAATTTTCTCAGAGCTCTAAGCTCCAAGAAGTGGAAATTCATATGACTAATGGCGAAATCGAGTGCCGACGACCAGGAGTTAAAGCGTGCATGCGATGCTGCCATCGAAGGCACTAAACAGAAGGTCTTACTGTCGCTTCGAGTGGCCAAGAGCCGTGGCGTCTGGGGAAAATCCAGCAAATTTGTCCGTCAGATGGCCAAGCCTAGGGTTCTTGCTATTTCCAGTATCTATCTTACACTCCTTTCGATTTGATCTAATGTCAATTTAAACTGTCTTCATGCATTGCCATTGTGTTGAATTTCCTATTATATGCAAATTTAATCTTATTCAGTAGTGGTAGTTGTTGTTAAGGATCAGTTACCAGTTCTTTTTAGTATTCAATAACAAATTTTAACTGTTGCTATTGACGTGGCTCTTCTCTGGACTTGCACTATTCTTCATTTAATCGAAGTTGCTGCACTATTTATATGCTCAATTGGTTGTTTATAGTACGTGTATGGTTCTTTGCGCGTAACTATGCCATTTTGTGCATCTTGTTTATAGTTTACCAAAAAAAAGAGGAAATCATATGGTGAGTATTATCTTAATAGCGTGTGATGCTTTGCAATGTGATGATGTTAATTTATTTGGTGCTGGTGTTGTGGGGTTGTCACATTGAGGCAATTTCTTGTTTCATATTTGAGGTGGTTGCGGCAAAGAATTGCTGTAATTTTGATGAGTTTTATGCCAATACAATGGGTTCTAACACTAAAGGTGATTTCACTTGCTTCCAATTTGGGCATTCCTAATGTTTGATATGGATGATATATGAATGGAACTTATATAGTGCCCTGATCTGTACCATTTCCCTTTATGGGTAGTAGTGCTTTTTGGGAACATGTAAAATTGTTGTTATAGGATAGCTTGTTGTGATATTTTTTTTCATCTATTGCAGACTCCCTGTTATGGCTTAAAATGATCCCCACTAATTCTCCCTCCTCATCTTACATGCTAAAAACTAAGCGGATTTGGATTTTTGGGATAAGTTTTTTATGGATAGTGGCAATGAAGGGAGCTAAGGAGAGATGTATGTGAAGAAGAAGAAGAGTTAGGAATTAAGATTGTGATTTATGGGTTACAAGATAGAGTTTTGGTCATTCATCCTGAGGTAAATGCTGGGAATCAAAATGCTATATCATACAGTCGGCCATAAGAGGGGTTACGAAGAATAGACATTAGTATATCAGGTGTGCATTGTAGCGGGAAGGGAAGCATGGTATGGAGAGGGATGCAGAACAGTAAGGCTTTAAGTTTGTGGTTTAAGGCTTAGGATGATTGTTTTGCAGCTTTCAGCTGTGGGTTGAATTAAGGTGCTGTAATGAACAATTGACATCAACTAAGAGAACACATTAGTATTGCATGTGCATATAGACACACACACACACACACACACATTTAGAGAGATTGAGACATACACACAATGTGGGGATGGAGAAACAATTGAAGGTGGGTGAGAAAGATGGATAAACATTAACACTGCATGTTTGAATTCACTTATAAAACTCACCGAGAAGGGGGGAGTAGTCATAAGTGGTAAGATTCCCATACTAAAACCAAAATCTTATCCGTACTCTTGTTTCATGAGATGATTATATATAATTTTCTTTGTAGATATTTTGAAAAGCTTTTTAATCAAATAATCCTTGTGAAATACTCCTAATTGTTTTATTAGATTGATATCTTGTTATTGAATGGGTAGATGTGTGAAGACAAGGGTTGATCTTCACTAAACAAGAATAAGAATAATAGAAAAAAGGAGGAGAAACATCCAGATAGGGAGAAGAAGACAGATTGAGGAGAAGAAGAATCAGAAGACGGTGACAATTCAGATCAAGAAGGGAATGCTAGTGCATTCATTTAATTTCACATCATGTCTCCTAACCATTCGGCTACCATATATTTATGCTAATGCTCTTCTCAAGAATCAATTATCTATCATAGATATTTCCATGGAAGAAGAGAGGAAGAAACGTGGAGAGAAGAAGAGCAGAGAAAGAGTGTAAGGAGAAGTCATCGTCTAGAAGGAAAGTAGTCATGAAGGGGGAAAACTTAGTAAAACCAGTGTCAGGAGAAGAAAGGCGTGGCAGCTTGAGGACCATGCAAAATAGAGGAGGTCGTGGTTGCTTGTCAGGCCCCAGATGGATGCTAATCTCCACTATTCAAATGACCACTTCCAAACACGAGATTTCAATATCATGTTGGAGGCAGGGGAACTAGCAAATTCAGTTTTCCCATCACAGCAAACAACCGGAAAAAGACAGCAAGTATCTTCTTTTTATCAGCTATTATTTTCTTTTTTTTACTTTTGCTGGGATTCTGCTAGAGAAATCAGTAAAAAGATAGTAGGAATTTACATTTAGAATTTATCTATAAGTAGGGTGATGAAAGGAAGGGAGGGTTATGAAATGAAAATACCTGATTGAGTCTTATTTTTCTTGAAGATCTTGTTCCTTCTTGAATTGGAGCACTCACTGTTGTCCTTTATTGCTATTTGTCCATTTCTTTCCACACTCATGGTAGTCTAGAACATTTTTCTACAGTCCCCTAGTATGGAAATCAAGAAAATCAAATATCATCGTAACAAGTGGTATTAGAGGTTGATCTGATGTCCGAGGGAACTCTCTTCAATTAACTCATAGAATTAGTCTCCATAACTAACTTGCGGATGGAGGACTTGGATCAGCGCATTAATCAATGCTTGGAAGGTTCCGATCAACTTAACAATGAGCATTTTGAGTGGCCGGAAAAGAGTATGAATGGCCTTATCAAACAGATGCGTCTAATGTTGGAAATATATCAATGTATCCCATTGGTGTAGTCGCCACAGATATAGCCACTAACAAAACACAAAGAAAAGAAGTGATGTCGTTAAGTATACAGCTCCCACCAGGACATGAAGAGCAGCCAAGAAGGTATGTGAATTGGAATGCGAGAATTGATTTGCCTCACCTTGAAGGAGTTAATTTTGAACAGTAGATTTTCAAGGCTAGGCAGTACTTTTAATATAATAAAACTCCTGAAAATCAGAAAATTTTGATGGCTTTATTTCATATGGAAGGGGAAGCATTAATATAGTTCTAAGATGGTCAGGCAACCGGAGAATTTGATGATTGGGAAGGATTTACTAGAGCCCTACTCACAAGGTTTGGAAGCATGGCTCATGACGATCCAATGAAACAACTACAAAAGCTTGGTCAAGGTTTGACCGTGGCAATGTGTAAAACACAATTTTCAGCTATTCCAACCGATTGAGGGATGTATCAACCACAACAGAGCTGAGCTGCTTTTTGGGGGGACTTAAAGACGAGATTAGGTTTCCGGTAAAGCTGTTTGGACTGACCAGCTTTTTCCGAGCTTTTGATATGGCAAACAGAGGAGTTTATTGTGAGTTTGAAGAGATCTAATAGGAGTTAGATATTCTCCTTTGGAGGAGCTAGTCATTATTCCCCATCCGGGGCAACAAGCTTGCTACCAAACCGAAAATAATAGTTCACTGTATCTCTCCGGCTCAAATGTGGGAAAGAAGGGAAAAGGGTTTGTGTTGTAATTGTGACGAAAAGTGGAACCGAGACTTAAATGCACTAGTCCCAAACTCTGGTGTTCTCTTGTGGGAAACAATCCTATTAGCACTTTTCTGGACTATCAATTGATTCGAGCTCAATTTCAGTGCCTTTTGAAATCGACTCTTAGATTCTAATATCCAGGACAGATGGATTAGGTGTTGTTAATGAATTCCTTTTATTCACGTGTTCTAGTGGTGTAGATTTGTTGGCAGAATCATCTTCCAAAACATCTTGACTTCTCTTTACACCTACTGTAAATTTGTGGCACGCCAGTAATCTTTCCCTGTAGACTTTTTTCTTTAAAAATAATCTCAAAATGGAAAGTATATGCGAAAGAGAACATTGTAGTTAGTTTTACTTGGGAACATCATATAGTTTTACAGCATTATCACTAGTCTAGATCATGACCACTGTCTATACTTGAATCTTTAATGTCATGTTTGCTTCTAGTTTTCTGTGGCCAATATTTGATGGAGAAACTTTCGGCCAGATGAGTAAAATCAAATTAAATAGCCAATTGAGTTATGATATCAGTTGTTGCTGCTATTTTTGTTAAACTTTGCAGCCACTGCCCTTTCCTTTCTCCACAATCAAGCAGATTATTTTTTGTTAAAATTAGATATTATCATCTCATTAGTCTTGGATATTGACCACGTGCTTCATGCAGCTCAAGAAGAGGGTCAGAGAGGTAAAGCTTTTCTTCACGTCCTAAAATATTCCACTGGAGGTGTTCTTGAGGTAAGCTTAGCGTTTCTTTTATTTGTTTGTGTAGACTACGTTGAGTTAATATCTGGATAGTTTGATTCTATATATTTTTTGTGGGGGAGAGGGAAAACATTGTTCGTGGTTATAATGAGAGATGATAAACCATTCATTTATGGGCCAAAGTTATATAGTTCAAATTTATCCACGTTATTTTTGTTGATTGTCTTATCTGCAGGATCCAGTTGTTCTGTTGGAGTTTGATACTAATTTCTTGTTCTTTGCTTTTTCTTGTAATTGTTTCGTGTATGCAAATGTCCATTTGGTGCCTTTTGATGGATCCTTCTCTTCTGATTCTACAAATAAGAGAGTAGATTTCAATTTTAAGGTCATGTGGAGGTCATATGTCCTGACTTTTTGTCCTTGACGCTTGAAGCCAGCGAAACTATACAAGCTGAAGCATCTCTCAAAGGTGGAGGTCATAACTAATGATCCCAGTGGATGCACATTTATGATGGTACTGCTTATTCTCGCTTGATCTATGGGAAAATTATGCTTTCTGTCATGTTACAGCCTGCCCCCGAGTCCCAAATTGATGACCCTGATTTTTAAAAATTTTGGTTGA
This sequence comes from Nepenthes alata, assembly GCA_028571085.2. Lineage (NCBI taxonomy): Eukaryota > Viridiplantae > Streptophyta > Magnoliopsida > Caryophyllales > Nepenthaceae > Nepenthes > Nepenthes alata. The sequence goes on from JAOVVI020002158.1 coordinate 9,698, forward strand.
TTTAAATTTAAACAATAAATTTATTTTGGAGAAGCCTATTGAGCAAGCATTGCCGATTGATTACTGGATCATCTGAAAAAAAAAAAAAAAGACTGGATACAGAAAACTATTGAGAATATTTACAACAGAGTTTTGCATAATAAGTCCCTGGGCATGACTTGCATATATGTACTTGGATTATTTTTATTTATGCAATATTTACTCACTTTACCCCCTCCAAAAAGAAAAGAAAAGAAATTATAATGATAATCTGTCAAAAGATTTCAGGCACTAGTGCTACACATAAATATATAAATATACGCGTATATATACATACACATGCACATATACATATGTACACATATATGTGTATATATACATATACGTATACATATTTATACATATGCATATACATATACATACACACACACACACACATATATATACACACGCATATACATATACATAGAAATATATTTGTATTTGTAAATATATATATACACATTTGTATATATACATGTTCTTTGAGATATGTGTGTGTGTGTGTGTTATATACATAAGCACAGAAATCTTTTGGGAAATGAGGGTTAAGAATGACTTACTATTTATTACTTTTTCAGAAAGTCTATCTAGGTAATTTATTTGGCTCAGCTTCACTATTTTCATGGTTGTTTTGAAGTGCAAGCTGATGATTCGGTTCAGAGTTGGTTCAAATAACATATTGAAAAGAAGTCCAAAATTGGTTTTGATGTGTTCTGTTCCCATTTAAATATCCTCCATTTCTTTCTGCTTCATACAGGGATTTGATAACCTGAGAAGCCAAACTGTTGCTCCGCCTCAATGGACCATGCGTAATATCGATGACAGGTAGCATCATGCGTTCATGCAAGATGTGTGTTTTGCTACATTTTTTGCGACTTCTGCAATATTTGTCTTGTTTGTACTTTGTTCAGCCTTTGATTTATTATATTATATGTAGGAACCGCCTCCTACTTTGCATATTAAATGTATGCAAAGATGTGCTTGGTCATCTTCCAAAAGTTGTTGGAATAGATGTCGTGGAAATGGCTCTTTGGGCAAAGGTTTGCACTGTTATCTGCAGTTTTTTTGACCTTGAAGACATCTTACTTCAATATGTTCTATTTGTCATGGAATCTCTCTTCTGCTGCTCTTATATACATATACTCATATCAGTGACATTTCCTTATTGATTTGTATGATTCTGTTGAGTCCATGTCATGTTAGTATTGCTGAACTTATAAGGGTAGAAATTACTAATTATTAATTGTCATTTTGCCTTTCAATTCCTGTTAATTAACTTAGAGAAATTTGAACCTTGCTTTTGTGCGTAAAATGGATTTGAAGAAAGCCTGGTTATATATTGGTTAATATACTCACTAGTTTGATGGTTAAAATTGTTGGAAAATGAGCGCCGGTCGGACAGCGGAATCGAGAGGAAAAGTGATGACAACAATCACATACAACAGGGTGAGGGAAGAATAAGAAACAATATTTACGTGGAAGCCCCCTTTTGAATAAGAGGGAGAAAACCACGGGACACTTAGCGCCCAAATCTCACTATGTAAAATTTTAGTTACAAAAACCCTCGGTTATAGAAACCCTCGAAGAATATAGTACAAGGGCGAAGTACGACTCCTTGTATATTTTGTTTCTTACATCTTCAGAAATGCAGCTATGTACACACACACACACACATATATACAGATGCATTTATTCACCGGGCGGCGCCTACTCTGCAAGACGGTCACGTGCCCTACAAAGTCTGTTACTTACTCTGCAAAGTCGTCTTCCTGTTCTGAATTTTGTAGGTGACGTGCTCTGTAGAGTCGGCTATCAACTTTGGAAAATCAACAACCTATTCTGTGAAGTCAGCTGCCTGCACTAAATTTTGTAGATAACTAGCTTTCTAGATAGGCCACCTTTGGCCATCAGTCAGGCCGTCATTGACCTTCGCATCAATGCCCTCGGTCCATCAATCAGTTCGTCCTCGGCCGGCCTTTGCATCAACAGTATGGATCAAACTGGCCTTATCACTTCGGCCCAGCTGCACCACTCCGGCCAATACTCCACTCTAGCCAAGTATCACCACTCTGGCTTGGCACTTTGGCATCAGGCCGCATCGCCGCGTGCGCAAGCACGCAACAAACACAACAATACTTCGCCTCAATATTGCACCATTGCATATTCGGCCAAACCTGTTGTCTTGCCAATGGGATATGAGCCCATAGGGGAGTTACCCATATCCCAACAAAAATGAGTGAGACTCAATAGAATTCGATCACATGGTACAAAATTATTTGAATTTCAGTAGCTACTTTGAATTTTTGATTCAAGCAACTCTTCTGTTTTTGACCCAAAGAGAGAGCTTTTATTTCCATATTCCTTCTTATAATTTGACTTCTTCTTCAATAATATTCGAATCTAATTTTAGAAATTATATATTGGGTTAATTTTTAAAATGCATAATGATAATGTATTTTAAACTCGGAGGTGGAAGTCTTTCTTTCATTTCTTGGCAATGAAGCAAGACCAGGGTGATTAAGTTGAGATCTAATGTAAATCCAACTTTCAATTCCCTGGTGGGATCCCTGGGGTCCAGCAGGTCCGGGGTGTATATCTGAAGCAAACATGTAATTTCTAATGTTAGAAGTTGTATAGATGTCTTGTGGGTAATTTAGTTTCAGTTTGAATTCTGTTTGGAGTGGTATTCTTTGGCTTTGGGAAAAAATAGTTTACAAGTCGGTGTCATAGAATCCTTACATTTCACTTCCCTTCTCAGTATTCTTGTGTTTTGTCAACTTGATTTTATTATGTGAGATGGTTATGATCCATCCATATGATTTGATTACTTGTTTGTAAAACACTTTCCAGTTTGGAGGAGGGGAGGGAAAAAAGAGGGGGAAGTGGTGGGAAGAGGAATGAAAAGAGAAGAGATGGGAAGCTCTATTTCCCTTTTCTATCTTTGGTGGGAGTGTAGTGATGGGATTGATCAAATTGGCAATTATGCCTGCTTGGAAACGTGGTATATGTGGTTTATGGTGGTGGAATTTTGTCAAAGAAATCTCCATTAATTTTTTATGGAAAAACTTTCCCCATCCCTAAGATAACAAAGGTAATTAAACAAAATATATGGTCTGTTTGTAATCAAAAGATGGTGGCCCAAGGCATGAGGCTTCTACATTGCAAGGTCTGGGAACATGAAATGTATGTAGGCTTATCACTGCACTGCAAAGAGGTTAATTTTGTGTTTTGAACCCTTGACCTTCAAGCCATTGAGTAACCTTTATGTTGCACCAATGTTCACATTCTTATCTTTGTAATTAAATTCAACCTTTATTTCCTTTAATTGCTTTTTTGATAAGTAAACCATATTCAGACACTTCTGTTGGATATGGTATGTTAATCCGTCATTGGAAAGAAACAGGGAAAGTGAACATAAAACCTATGCTAAATAACTCATGGAGACAATCACGATCCTAAATTTTTTAAGTGGAGATCTCTTCAATTTTATATTAATTGTTATTGTGGTATAAGTTGCATGGATCTTTGGTAAAGACATGTTCGTTGCTGGTGACAGGTTTTGTCTAGTTTCCATTCCCTAAACAGTTGAAAAACTAAAATTTTCTCTTTGGAGCTCAATAGGTTTTCAACAGCACTGCCTCAGTTCCGATGATGCGAAAGTAAGGGAAGAGTCTACCAAACTTCCCCTATATCATCATACTGCCATTCATTCTTGTATCCATTACCTGCTTTTCTGGGCAAAGAGGAGCTATAAACTGTCATTTCTAACTAAGTTAGGTCCGAAAACTTATAAAACACTGTAGTCTAAAGCCTTACCACCAGGGGTACATAAAGCATTCTGGGTCTGTTACAGTTAGACTCGGGTTAGAACCCATCTATCAGTCCCATAAATAGGTGAAGCTGTAGCCAGATGAGTTGTCAGATCTATCAGCTGACCTAGATAAGCTGGAGAAGTTGCTGGCTGTCTCACAACTCCTAGTTGATGAATCCAAGGAATCAATCTGACTAAAATATTTAGCCAATTGCCCCAAAGTGAGGACAATCATTAGTTTTAGTAAGTCCAAATATCCGCACTAAATTTCAGGAACCTTTAGTTGGCTTTAGAACCTTGTTGGTCTCTTCCAGCACCATTGCTTGGTAGTTAATACTCAATCAGAATCCATTGAAGCCGCAAAAAGCTGAATCAAGAGTAGTGCGCTATTGAAGAACTTTTCCATAAATGGTCAAACCATCTCCCCATCTCATGGATGTCCCTCACTTTGGTTGGCTGGTCAATCTTCTGCCCATGACATAAGATCTGTTTTATATCAGCAATGAATGTCTTGGATTTATAAAGAAAGATTTATATGCTTCCTTTGCTTAGAGAAGAATTTACTCTCTTTTTTGAAGAGCATTCCAATCAGATTGATTGGCTAATTAGCTTTCTTGAAAGACGCACAAAAAGAAATAGTAAGTAATGTTTGAACGGTATGTTGGAGACCTTAAATTTCTAGCATCAGGTTGAGATACAACCTGGCGATTTTAGCATTCTGCAGTTCAAGTTCAACAAAATGACCACCTTTTGACAAGTGGCTTAAGAACTATGGGATCTAATCTGGCAAGTTCTTCTGAACTCAATGTGCTCACAAAACCCTGACAGTTAATCAGAATCATGAAAAACACTCCTAGATTGTCAAGAAACCAACTGTTCCGATAGTTTTTGTTAAGTGAAGGCCCAAGAAGTGTTTCATAGTCTAATATCACTTGTGTGAATGTTCTCTAGACTTGAACTGCAGGTTAAGTACATAATTACTTTGTACCTTGTGCTTAAATATATTTTTAAAAATGGTGGTTCTAAGAATCAAAAATGTGATCAGATGGTCAAAATTTCTGAGCCAAGGAATCAATTGTTCCCAAAACTTAAGTTGTCAGGTGAAAGCCCAAGATTGATTTTATACTCTAAAAGAAATCTTGAATTAGTACAAAATTTATTGATTCATTTTTGATGAATTTGAGATTGCAAAATCCCTCGAACGTATGGGACTACGGAAACCCGAAGGAACTGGTCCAGTTACCATTAAAGCCCAGCGGACTTGCTCTGTTTTCACAGACACCTATGCGTCCTTTGTCATCTATGATAATGCTAGATCCTAGTAAGAATTTACTAGTTTTAATATATTGTCAGCATAGTTTTATTATGTGCTCTGTAGTTGGAGCCTAATGTTTTGCCAAGTTTCTTCCCTCTTAACCTGAATTTTTGAGAAGGTTGTTACCCAAACCTCTTTCTGCTTCTGCCATATACTTGATAGTTTGACATCCCAAATTAAAAGACTTTGTAAAAAAACCAAGCTATCTTACATGGACAGCTTTGTCAACTGTGTTTTTAGATCAATATAAGATTCTATGACTCTTATCGTTAAAGTGAACCTAATGCCTGAATATATGCCAGGAGAATATTACAACAGCAGTCACCAAACAGATGGATTATCAAGATGGGCCTGTTGCTACTGTGGTGACTGAGGACGACCTGAAAGTTACCGTTGAAAAAGAACTTGTATCACAAGCTGAGGAAGAGGATATGGAGGCACTTTTGGGCACGTATGGATTTTCATCTTTTAGCTTAGGTGGTTTTTTACACCAAATTTGTGTTCATTTAATTTTATGTATGAGCTCTCAGGCAGTACTAACATTCACTCAACTTGCACTTTTCTTTTCCCTCTTTAGATTGAGTTGATATATTGAGATCCTTTAACTGTGTTACTGAAATGCACCTAGGAATTGACATTCCAAGTTTATAATATTCAAGCAACTCCATTCATTCTATACTAAAAAAGACCATACATGGGTCAGTTGGATGTGTATAATATTGAAACATAATACAGGGGATAAGCGTAATGTGCATTTGTAAGAAAGGAAATTTTAAGTTTTCAAGTGCTCAATAGCTAGGGAAAGATCACGGACTTCAAACTTAATACATTGTTGCTGCTCAAGATATAGATGTGGTAATATTACAGGTTGACACTGTACAGCATCAGAGTTGATCAGGCTGAGAATAAGGCTAATGAATTGAGGAAGCTGGTTTTTGAGTTCAATTAGAATTCCAGACCTGGGTTGTCAAGTGGGGTGGTTCTTTGTGTTAAATTTGTGCAATGATGAATTTGCAACTCATGATGTGGAATGTTTGTGGTCTGAATAATAAGGGAGAAAAATGTCGCAGATGGGGACTTAATAAAAAGGTGGAAGCCAGATTTGTTATTCTTTTTTTGGGATGAAATTGTGATTTCTCTCATTGAGTAACTCAATTTAGGATATCCACTATTCTAGATTCTGCATTTTGGGTTTATTGGGGCCTTCTATTTTTTAGGGGGTGGGTGGGTAGGGTGGTTGTGGTAGTTGGTTGTAGTAGTTTTTTTTTTTCCTTTGGGATAGCCGTCAGTTTAAGTGGTCTTCCCTTGTCTAGTTGGACCATGTGGGTCTTCAGTGGTGACTAGGGGTCACGGTGGTTTAGCAGTAGAAGGAATCTAGGGAAACTGTTATCTTCATAAGTGTAGTACCTTCAGTTTCCGCTTCATGTCTGAATAGCCTGTATTGATAGTCTTCTATAAGTCATGACTAATCGATTACTGCAAGAGAAGAGTGGCGTTTGCAAAGGGAACTGAGAATGATAGTTGGGCATCTCTCTGTCATTCAGAAACTATTTTTTTACTCGATTATTCTAATGTTGTCATTGTTAGCTGGCTTGCAAGCATCAATACACTCAATTGTTGTAATTATTTGTATCTCACTGTTTCTCCAGTATAGTTTAGTGTGGTTGAGTTTGTTTAAAACATGTCGCAGAGATTAATGTGCAACCTTCTTTGCTAGAATTCAAATCAAACTCAAATGATTATGGTTGTTAAATGGCATCTAGTTATGTTATGGGAATTGGCGAAGCAGAGGCTTTTTCTGAAAGGTTAAAGCGTGAACTTCTAGCTCTGGAAGCAGCAAATGTACATGCTATTTTGGAAACTGAACCCTTGGTTGAAGAGGTAACCATTTTATCAAAGATCTCTTTCTTGATTGTGAAGACAAATTTGTTTAAAGCTAGTTCATTAGAATTGATTGTTTGTCCTTTTAAATTCTCTTGTGAGTTATATCTTTATCTTCTATGTTCATCATGAATCATCCACGATTCTTTTCAACTAATTTGAACTGTCTTCCTGCCCGTGGCTTCATATTTGAAGTTGCATTTTCGCGTATGGTTATATCTCTAATTGAATATTTACCATCATCAGTCAAGGTCGGCCCCATGCTATGGGCAGTGGGGTCAATTGATCCACTAAAATTGGGAAAAAAACTACTATTTTATTAAGGTTGCAAGTGTGTAAATAAATTAGAGTATTGGTTATAGTTAATGTATTTGACCTCACCGATAAAAAGATCAATAATATCGAAGAGTATGTAGTCGATTAACTCAGCCTAATATACTCTCAAAATGATTTAAGTGATGGCCAAATTTAGTGTAAATTGGGGTTCTTACGGTACAAAATTGATATCTATTTTCTGCTTGGTTTATTCTCTAAATAGTCATATTCCTCTTTTAGCATCAACTAATTTTACTTGCTGGCCTGTGGTTCTGTAAGTGAGGGAATTAAATTTGCTACATATGGAGTTTATGAACATGTATGATAGTTTTGGGTTATATTTTGATTTAGGTTTTAAAACTTTCCCTCACCATAATTTCAAAGTGAAGAAAGTTTAATTCATTGAGATATGTACAGCTAAATTTATCAGTGCACATTATTAGCTAATTCTGTAAGTTGCATTTGACAACTTTTTATTTTAGATGAATGAATTGATGTTGTGGCATGCATAAGAAATTGCTATTGTCCATTGGTATGTAATGGCTACTCTTATAACATTAAATCCTAGTCAAGGGTATTCTATTCTTATACAATGTGGTAAACATATCTCATAACCCTATATGTGTGGGGTTTTAACCGAAAATTGCTCTCATTGTAAGTTAACATGGTATCAGATAGGGTGTTTCACTGCCGCCGCCCCCGCTGCTGCCACCATCAACACTAGATGAAATTCGTGCATCTCTTGCTGTGTATCAAAAGCCCAAACGGTTTTCCTGTTTAAATCTTGTTGAACCATTTATTTTCGAATCTAGAATTTTGCTGAAAAAAAATAATTTCAGATCTGCTGTGTTCTTGGCCTTAAATCTTCATTTTCTTTTGTTTTTGAGGGACAGGTACACATGAGAAGGGTGTCTTGTATGCGATTGAAGTGAAACATTCATTTCTTATCAAGTTTTCTTCGATTTCTCCTGGTGTTTCAATTTGTGACTTCTAGTTTGAGAGATTTCTTTGCGACTTTCCCTTGGCGCTATTTTCCTTCAGTGATTTCATCTATCGTTCTCCCAGGTTCGTGAGAAGGTCAAATACTCATGGGCAATTTTTTAGTATTCCACGTTCTTGAATTAATCAATGAGTATATATATACTAAGAATCCCATCCACCGGTGCGTTCTCTTGCCTGATTCTGCCTAATTTTCTTTGTCCGTTGGTCAATTTTTTGGGTGGTGATCTATGTTTGGGTCTTCACGGTATTTGTTTTAGTTTGCATTTATTACACGGTATGGGGACTGGAAGTATAACAAGTGGAAGAACTACTAGAAAGAATGAATGTAAAGCGGTTGTCTCCGAAACTGTTACAATTATGTCCTCACAGATTATGGATTTGCATCTCTATGAGATGAATTATCAGCATTGGGAAGAAGACCATATTATTTGCTCTTCAAGGATTTGATAAGGAGGACCATCTCACCAATAATCCTCTTGATTCTGCCACAGATCGTCTTGAGGTTTGAGCATGGCTATATGAAGATGCTCGTCTATACACTCAGTTGAATTTTGTGGAATAGAGGGGACTGTTTTGGTCACACATACAGTACTGCTAAGGAGTTATGGGAGTATTTGTCGATTCTTTATTCTGGGAAACATATTATATCAGGGATGTTTAACGTCTCTATAGTCCTTTCATGTGGATTAGAGAGATTGGAGTGTAATAGGTTACTTTGCTACCTTCAAAAAGCTCTACGAGGAACTGAATGTCCTTATGCCCATCACCGTTGACATGAAGGAAATGCGAGAGCAGCATGAACAATTGGTTATTCTGTGTTTCCTTGCTGGCTTGAAACTAGACTTTGAATTTACTCGATCCTAGATTTTAATAAGCTCTAAGGTTATTCCATTGTCTGATATGTTTTTTCGGATTCTATGTGCCGATCATGAAACTTTACCATGAGTTACTGCTACTTATATTGATCAGGCGGCTTTAGTGACCCAATCCTTTTTCACTGGTAGAAGTGGTGGATGTGGAGCAGGTAGCGGTAATTGCGATAGCTGGGATGATGACAGAAAACTGACATGCTTTCATTATGGTAAAGTTGGTCATACCTAAAATAAATACTGAAAGTTATATGGCAAACCTAGTAAGCCATTTACACAGCATGCTACGATCGCTTCTAGAAGTAACAATGCTACCCTATCTACTCCTAACATGTTGATGACAGAAACTGTTATCTTATCCGCGGAGGACTACTCACTTGTTGGCACGACTACATCTACTGCCATTCTTGTTCCTGCAAGTAATCGCACTACTTGTCTCGCGATATTATCTTGAACTTGGGTTATTGATTCTAGTGCATCGGATTAGATGACCTTAATTATATTATTTTATTATCAATTATGTTCGACTTAATTGAAGTTACTTGAGTTGATGGCTCCTTTGTGGCATTGTGGGTATTAGTTCTATCTCCTTGACTCAAAAGCTTCACATCTTATCGATGTTCCAATTCTTTCTCTTTAATTTATTATCCATAAGTAGACTCACGATTGAACATAATTGTTACATTGTATTCTCTTCTACTAGCTATACATTTTAGGATCTTACAAACAGGAGGATCATTAGTAGGGGGCCAGTGCAAGTTAGGAAGTCTCTACGTGCTGGATATAGGACCCACTTTTACTATTTGCTCAGGTATTCTTCCTATGCCTATCTAGCTCCACTGGCAATTGGGTCATCCGTTATTATAAAGCTTAAGAAAGTTGTGTCCTAGTTTTATCTCTGTAACAAATTTGTTCTGTGAGCCTTATTAATTTGCTGAACACCATTGAGTGTCATATTGCCCTAGAGTTGATAAATGAGCTTCTGTTCCTTTTGAGGTAGTACATTTCGATATTTGGCGTCCCTCTCCTGTGTCATCCAAATAGGGCTTTCAATATTTTGTTACTTTTATTGATTATTATTTCCTAACAACTAGATTATATCTAATGAAACATTGTTTTGAATTGTTCTTCATTTTTTGTGCATTTTGTGTTGAAATTCAAAACTAATTCACTACTTCACTACACATTTTACGAAGCGATAATACTTATGAATATTTGTCTACTCAGTTTATTTCACTTATGTCTTAGCATAGGATACTACATCAATCCTCTTATCTGGATTCCTCACAACAAAATGGGGTAATTGAACGTAAAATAGACATCGTTTAAAGTTGGAAACAGCTTTTCTATTTCATATGAGAGCTCTAAAATATTTTTAGAGTGAAACAATTTTAACAGTGTGTTATCTTATCAATCGTATGCCCTTAGTTGTGCTTTAGGAAAATATTTCATCTCGTCTTGGGTTTCCTCATAAACATTTACACTCAGTTCTTCCATGAATGTTTGGTTGCGTATGCTATCTTCGTGACATTCACCCTCACGTGACTAAACTTGATGCAAAGTCACTTTGATGTATTTTTCTCGGATACCCTTACACTCAAAAGCGTATCATTGCTTCTCACCTGATTTAAGTCAAATTCTTGTGTCCTTTGATATTTCATTTCAGGAATCTATTCCTTTTTCTTTCCAAGAGTTTCCTTCCACCCCCACGGATAATGTCACCTCTTATGATGAGTTTCTTGTCTTTTGTTTTGCCTGTTAGGTTGTATCTTCACCTCATGGATCGCTTGATTTGGTAATTTACTCATATATCTGTGGCCCTCGTACGGTGTTTGGGTCCACTCTTGTAGATGCTCCTAAGCCCACCCTTGTAGAATTGATTCCCTTGCCTACAAATCCCACGGCTATGGAGTTGACGTCAGATTTAAAGCTTTCAATTACACTTAGAAAGGTTCATTATAGCTATATCCTGTATCCTTTTATCTGTTACTATTTGTTATATTGGCGTCTCATCTTTGCTCTATGCTTTTGTACCTGCTTTACACACTTGTTCTACACCTTGATAAATGTCGAAATCTATCTCTTATCTTGATTGGCGAGCAGCTATGAAGGAAGAAATGTCGGCACTTAAGTAGAATCGCACGTAGGATCTAATTTCCTTGCTTGTATGAAAGAAACCTATTAGTCGTAAATGAGCCTACAGGTTAATTTGGATGGTTATATTGCACAGCTGAAGGCATGTTTGGTCACTGAAGGATATGCCTAGACTTATGGTGTTAACTACATTGATATATTTCCTCCTGTTGCAAAATTGACTTTTGTTCGCCTTCTCATGGCTCTCAATCCACACATCACTAGTCTTTATACTAACTAGATCTCAAGAACGCTTTCTTACATGAAAATCTTCAAGAAAAAATTTTTCTTGAGCAACCACCTGAGCTTGTGGCTTAGGGGGAGATTGGTCTCATTTGCAAGTTGAAGAAACCGTTATATGGCTTGAAATAGTCTCTGTGGGCTTAGTTTGGCAGGATAAGTGAAGTTGTTCTTGAGTTGGGTCTCTCTCTCTTTGTGGAAGTAATCATTCTGTGTTCTACTGCCATTCCAATGCGAAGTTAATTCTTCTTGTTGTGTATGTGGATAATATTGTGATCACTGGTAGTGATAATAGGGGTATCGTAGGCCTTTTCTTTGTCGATTTTATACCAAGGATCTCGTAAGTTTACAATACTTTTTTTGGCATTAAGGTTGCAAGGTATTGTTGCAGAATATTCCTATCACAACAAAATATGCACTTGATTTACTTCGAGATATGGGTATGCTTGATGCAAAACTGTGTAGTACACTTGTAGACCTATGAATGAAGCTTTCATTAGACAATAGGAAAAATATATGTTGAGTTGGAGAGACATCGCCACTTAGTTGAAAAATCGAATTATTTGGTAGTGACTTTACTAGAT
>JAOVVI020002159.1:0-21867 GCA_028571085.2 Nepenthes alata
ACTCCCTTAATTATTGAAGGGAACTTGTTGTAATAAACAAATATTTATTTTATAACATTGATAACGAGAATGAGACGGCTTGTTATTAATAAGGTTTTAAAAAATGAGATTTATATCTAAGTTTGATTTTAGTTTTATCAAACTTGGTCTATGACTTTTTAAGAAAAATAATTTTTTTGTTTGATTAAAATATTTATAAATGAAAATAGTTATTTCACTGAATATCTACTATCAAGTGGGAATAAATAATATAATCGAGATGCCATATTATATTTATTACTGTAATTTTTTTTTTTTTTAAAAAAAGAAAAGAACTGCTGACCAACGGAAACGTTGATTGCGCAGTTATCAACGGTGATCGACGAAAAGCAGACGATGTGCAGCGCCGCTTATGTTGCGTAACCTACTCCAGTGAGTCGATTTATGAATTTTGAAGAGTAGAAATTTTTGTTAATTTAGAAAAATATCTAATAAATAATACAAATGCATTTATTATTCTTTAATTAGTAGTAAAAATAATATTTCTCTTATTACAAAATGTTTATGAGTTTCGACTTTCAAATGAGAGGTATGTGGCAATTTGAGCAGTTGCAACAGGAAAATAAAAAAAATATGAAATAAAAACTCACTGCCCTTTTTATTTTATTTTTATTAAGATGAGTCCTCGTCTGCTAAATAAGTAGAAAATGTTATTCTGTTTTTTTGCTTTGGGAAAAATAACCAGAAGAAAAAAAAAATACATATATACACTTAAAACCAACTTTTCTGGAAAAAGAATAATTAAAATCTTTAAAAATTATAAAGATCGACGGCAATTCCAAAAGAGGGAAGGATCCCATAAAAGAGGGCTAAAGATTTTTAAATTAAAAAAAAAAATGAAGAAAGAGAAAATTCAATGCTTAGAAAAACTGTCTGAAAAATTAAAAAGCGTTTTTGAAAATTAAAAAAATAGAAAACAAACCTGCTTAAGACATTTTTTTGAAGATTGCTATTTGGATGAGAAGTCATTTGACAGAATCTATAAATTTTTTAAATAATATTATATCTAATTATTTATTTTCATATAAATCTAATACTATAAATAATAATAAAATATTACATAAAAAATATAGCTAAGAAACAATAAAGGGTGAACTTATTATAATGCGCTTCGCAAATTCAGTGGAGCCTACATACTTTTTTTATTTTTTAAATTTTTAAATTGATTTGACCACACTACTCAAAAAAGCATGTCGACCCCTAGTACTATCACCCTGGAAGAAGGGATGCTTAGCTAAATGATCCAATAACACATTTTAATTTTAAAAATAAAAATACATAAATAATTTTTAATTTTCTACCATATAAATATGTTAACATTATAAAAAACAAATACATATATACATACATACATACATATATATACTAATACTATCTTTTTAAGCATAACGATTTTGTCTAACAAAATTTCTAAACAAGAAAAACATCATGAACTTAGCTCCATTTTCTCATATAAGTGTGCCCCTAAGAGAAGATATCAAGTTTCCAGATACCAAATTTGAGAAAACCGGTTCTCAATCTTGAACCCACAAATTAGCCACGAGCCAAACAGCCCACGCCGACGTGGTCAGGTCCATCTGTTCTTTGGATCTGCCGGACGCTCCATGCATACCAACCAGTGGTACTACGGGCATACAGCAGTCCATCTCTATATATGCAATAATCATATGTGAAATCAATGCTATTACATGGCTGTGATATGTTCTCATAACAAGCATAAATGAGCAAAGGGAAAAAATGTTGAAGTTCAAATAAACCTTTTTGAAGTTTCAGCACTCAGTATACTCTCTGCCTTCAGAAAGGCTTGAGTTACGAGGACACTTTAGCTAATGATAAGAAAGAATTTTATGGGTGCTTCTGGCTGTAGTAAATTTCTCGTATTTAACCTGTAAAGACAGCATATTATTCCTTCAGCTTGGCTGCAGACTCGGAGGCTTCTGTGCTTGATGAGTACAATGAAGTAGAATCAGATAATGAGGACAATAGACTAAGCTGAGATGCCTTACCTCTTCAAATGTCTATTGGGATTCTTAAGCCGTCGTGTGCTAGCTGAACTGGAATACCTTCCCTAAATGCAGAAAAAAAAAAGAAATAATGAATATCATGTAGAGAACATTGTTCTCTGAATTTGTCCACACCTATCTTCAGTCCACCGATCAAGTTTTTTCTATGATTCCAGAAACCACGGCTTTGAGTAAATTATCATCATAAAAGCGAAAAAATATATATATTTTCCAAAAACAAAGTGCCCCAAATATACTACACAATGTTAGATTACAGAACTGTCGATTCCCTGTCACCACTAGACCACCTTTAATGCATGCACACAAACAATATTACAGTTTATTTTACAGGTCGTCTTTTTTCCCTCTCTACACAATGCAGGTAGCCCTTTTGCCCCATTTCACCTGAGTTGTGGGTGGATTGATCTGTTAGACTCCCAGAAAAACTTCATTCAACCGTAGAAGCTAATTTAACAACCATCCATTCTCTAGCACCTTCTCATAACATGATACATTATAAAGCTGCATGCATCTAGAGCAAGAATTCTCCCAAGGAAAGTGATAAAAGACTAGCGTTCTCCTAGATAACCTTGGCCAATTAATACAGATATCTATCTTGCCTACAAAATCACAAGTTCAAGCAACAGAAACAATTCCTTTACGAGGAAGAGACAAGTAGATCGTTTAAATAAATTTAACTCATTAAAACCTGTCATAGGAACTCGTGCACTGAACTGATCGTGTACATTTTTTGTCAGGTGTTCAGTTACTGAATTTGGCACCTTTTCAGGTCATCCTAATGCTTCTTTGTTCCTCTCTCCAGCATACCTGCATCCACACTATTGCTCTGTTTGGCGTATCCTCTCTCTCTCTCATACAGCAACTCTAGAGACACAATCCTATTCTCTTCCTCCCTATGGCACTGGCTATTACTTGCTCTTGCTCTAGAGGGTGAAAGACGATGAGTGGGATGATGATTATCACTCATTTGTCTTGTGCCAGTGAGCAGTGACATTAATCCAGGCTTTGCCAGCTATAGATTGTGCACGTACATTTTCATTTGAGGTTAGCTTTCGACAACAGTCCATAACCTTCTTGGGGGTTTCTTTTACATTTTTTGATTTGCATTGTTTTTGATAAGGGAATTCAGATCAGATTGAGCCGGTCCCTATTAACCAGTGATCAGTCATGCTTTAAAGAAATATAAAAAAGAACATTTCCCAAACATTAAAAAAATGAATATTTATATAAATATTTCCTAAAACCATGCAAATAATATAATAGTATGAGAACATATATTTTTTAAGAAATTTATATTTCTATAAAATTTCATAGTTTAAAATTTAGAATTTGTCTTAGGCTAATTTTTCCTTTGTTTTTTTCTTTATTAATGGATAAAAATTTACTCAGGCCTTCAATTTTTTCTCCCTTGAAATTATAATTCTTCATATAACCTAAATAATTTTCAAACCCAGCAATTATAATTTTTAACTTTAATTTTATAATCCAAACAGACCATAAGTGAATTTGATTTAATTATTTGATTGATTTCATTCGAATCTTTTCTCTAAGTTTATATGTGAGTTTTTTATCCTTATTAATTATGTTTTTCATATATTAAAGAAATATCATTTAATACAGGGAGCCCAAACTGTGATCCTCTTTAGGTGATCGTCTGATGTTTCATACAACTTAATGACGTTTGCCATTGGTGCCCCATTATTTAGTAAGTTACAAATTATATTCAGAATATAAAGGTCATCACAATTAAAAAATTATTATATTATTAATAGATAAATTTGACTTATCGACAACCAATGTATCCTTGGGTCCGGGCTTTCGTGCGGATTAGGGAGCATTTGGATTCCTCGGCTAGTTCGGATCACAAACAGGTCCGTTCTCCGTGTCTCTCAACCTGGTCATTGCGCACCACAAATTACAAATAAAAGGTCAGAGAATAGCGAGAGATTATCCCACTATAAACACTCTGACGCTCAAATCAGAAAATTTTCCCTGAGAACGGAAAGGTACACCTGTGGAAGTAAACATGATGAAAAGGCAGAAATGCTAAAATGCAGGGAGTGTGGAGGATGCTGGAAGGAGGCATGTGCTCCCTTCTTTGTACTGTTAGGAGTGGCTCACTATCTTTGCCGCAACATGGCGGTGGTTCAAGGGAAGAGAGTTGATTTTTTCTTCTCGTTGCTTTGAGCGTTGGATACTAGGATCAGGATTTCGATCTCAGGACACTGCTTAGGAAGTTTGTGGATGTAGGAATTCTCTCCTCTTGGTTGTTGGAGAGGGTATTTGTAGGCTCCTTAGGGAGGTTTTGGGAGTTGGGATCTCCGAAGAGGGATTTGTCAGGATTCACCGATTGCTGAGCACTGGTGGTAGCCAGCGATGTCAGTTGTCGCCTTGTGGAAGAGAGGAGATCATTGTTGGGGGTGGCCAACGCAGACCTATTTGACTTTGCTTGGATTGGATGAGCAGTTATTGGGGTGGTGTGTGCTGCGGCTTGTCAGTGTTGACCTTATCTTCCATTGGTCGATATTATGTGAGTCGGTGCATGTAGTCGCCTCTGCAGGGGAGCAAGCGGCGCTGATTGGCTACGTATTTGGGGCGCCTAGTGGGCCTTGCCTCTGAATCTTCTGGGACGTCGTCGCTGGACTGAACCTCTCTGCTGATCGGACCCGTCTTCTTCTAGTTAGGCTTCAGTGGTTCCGACCCAGATCCTCGCTGGATCCATCAACAACTAACTACCATAGGTAAGAATATAAATAAATTAAGAATCAATTAACTTAGATTTGACTTGTTAATTTGAGAGGCCTAAAACCAAGGGCTATTAATTTTATGAGCTAAGCTCAAATGATAGCAGCTCAAACTTCTAACCAAACAATCACAAGTCGAGTTCAAGTTGTTTAACAACCCTAATCACATGTCGGTTAGGGGATTAGTTAATGAATTGCCAATGACTATTAATAAACATCAAATTGTGGAAATGAATTGCCAATGACTATTAATAAACATCAAATTGTGGAAATGAATTGCCAATGACTATTAATACATTTTGACAAAGACAAAAAATCACATTTTCTAGAAAACCATGGAAAAAGTAGAAATAAAATTGTATACCCTGAAACAGCTTTGCAAAATGACAAGGCAGTGTGTTTTGGGAAGTATAGAGAACGGCTTGTGTTTCTCTTCTTTTACAGGCAAGTGACCATGAATATTGTAAATATTCATTTTATGAATAGTATGGTGATGGTCCTAGAGAAGGCTAGTGCTGAACCACACCTGTACTGCACATCTCTCATCTTTTACGGTTTTCAGATTAGTTATTTAACATCATTCTCACATGCTTCACTGAAAACTCATATTCAAATGCTGTCCTTAGCCTACTCAGATAATGAGTCAGGCTCGTACTGATTTCAATCAGAACGGAGATGGAAGGGTTTGGAATAGGATTAAGGTAGGCCTCCATGAAAGGGGAGAAAATTTCATTTTGAGGCTGCACACACAAGTTATTACCTGTCTAAAGTAAGACAATTTGCAGGTCGTAAGGGTCACTAGGAAGCCAGATTGAAATGAGGAGATTATTATAAAACAGAAATCAATGAAGCTAATCCGGTGATTTTTGAGTTATTTGCGGTTCTACTGTTTGGATGCTTATTTGTAGAGGACTTGTTGTTATCCTACTTGGTGCCTCTCGTCTTCTGTTTTTTCAAAAACTTTGGTCAGATTTTCTCCTGGTCATTCTTTCATTATTGTTTTTCTTTTTTAAAAAGGATTTCTCTACTGACATTTCTTTGCAGAATCGGTTGTGCAAATCAGTGTCAAGCAAAATGACACACTTACATCTTAGAAAATAGTAGTTAAGACATGTTTGATCTTTGCTGGAACACCATTAGCCTAATATATAGTTTCGTGATAAAGAACTGCATCAGATAGAGTGGAGTAGATAAATTGTTTTCCCCAGATGAATGCTTATAATTTATTTTCACATCCATTAAATATTACAAAATTGAAGATCCAGAGGTTTTGGTTAGTTTATTGGATTTTAGATGATAGGATTAGATATGTTTGTATTATTATCTACTTTTTCTTGTTTGGGCAATTATGATGTCTATGTATATCTTTTACAAATACTATGATGAACCTATACATCCTTTTGTTCCATTACAAAATAACGCTCCACTAGCAAATATATTGACTGACATGATTAACAGGATTGTGCAGCTGCCGTAAAGTTTATGGATGAGATAAGCCAAAAATCATTAAAAAATGATGCCTAATTTATGAAGCATTAGTCATTAGCAACAAAACACTTTCAAAGAGGAAAGAAAATGATCTTTCTGATAAGAGATGCAGAAATTAGGGTTGAGTATAATCAGCTTTCAATGTGATCATTTACAATTTTCATGAGTAGGGCCGTTTATGGCTTGATGCAAACATTGGCCGATATTTATCAATATCTAGGCCCTCCAATATCGATAATTCATAATACCACGATAATATCGTGATATATTTTTGTATTAGCGATGTATCGCATTATATTAATAAATGTTCAAAATATCAGTTGATACAATTAATATTTGTCGATATAGCCTTATCAACTTAAAAAAATTAATTTTTTTTCCTTTCAATATATCGAATATCGATACACATTGTTCAACATGTCCGATACCAATATGGTCGCAATTGATACCCATGCCAATATTTTCATTCATGGTTCATGGTAATCAATCTACCAACAAAATCCATGTGATTCAAAATGAAACCTAAAATCTCTACACGTCACAAAGAGCTAAAACAGCATCCACTAAAGCCATAGAGAATGTATCATAGGTTATGTAGCTAAGTACCTCCTGGACCACTCCAGAAGAAATGCATTATCCTTGCAGTGATCAAACTGATGTGTCATTCCAATCAATAGAGCACGCTTAGGACAAAGCCTCTTCACTGCATCAAGAGTCTTTGAAAAATCATACAACAGATGTCAACTAAAAATGCAAAGTAGGGAAACTCTCTACAAGAATGACGCAACAAAACTTTGAGATCATGAAGCATACCTGAGGGAAACAAAAGTGAGTATTATGAGATCCAGTCTGCACAGATGTAGGGAAAGAAATGACAGGTCAAATAAGAATGATACCCAGTTGGCTAACACAATATATGGTAGATAAGTTAATTATATTCGCACTCACACTACGAAAAAGATGAACTATACATCCAACTCCAAATATATTATTTCCTGCTTTTACATATATTTGGTGGAGGATGCCGAAACTATTGCCACTTCTGCATTAACAACTGCTCCGTATGAAATTCCTGATCAGAAAGCATCAGGCCCCTGTTGGATACTCCTCTTTTATTTATTTTTTCTTTTTTCTAAAGCATGGGTTCAGCTTGGAGAAGATGTCACTGCAGTAGTGATTCTCCTCTTTTTTACTAGTGAAAATCTATAATATCTGTTTCTTTTGCCACCAACCATGAAGAAAATTCTTCTGCACTACCAGTTATGTATCAAAAAACAACGCATATATTTAACCTCTTTCTTGGCAGCAAATGACAAATGAATTTGTGTGTTCTCCAGAAAATTAAAAATAATTTGGAATGACTTCATAAAGTAAGATAACTAATATCAATTTATATGGCCAAGCTGACAAAAGGGCATTTGTGATGCACTTAATGTAACTCCAAGGGTGCATTCTGGTTCAGTAACAAGTCCTGAAATAGGAAGGGAGTAAGAATAGCATGGGGGTAAACCAGATGGGATTAAGTAGGTAAGGCATGTGAAATCGATAATCAGAGTAAAATAGGGAAAGAAAGACCACAGAGGGGAAGAAATTTACAAAAATCTCAATAGTCCTCAATAACTCAATAGTCAGATATGGTTGACATACCCTCATATTTATAGACTTCATATGACTTACAGAACAAGCAAATCACTTCTAAAGCAGTCGTAAAATAATAAGCAAACATACTAGATCTTGAATTCCACTAGTTAGCAATTAAATGAAAACTCTAGACTCCTATAAAACACTACCCAAAAAACCTACAATATATAGTAAAATGATCAAATATCTCAAAATTTGCAAAATTCCTACTTGGGCTTTTTTCCATCAATGCAACCATTCTGCACCTTCTATCAAAATGCCATACATAAACTTGGGAAAATTCTTAATCTTGTCTTTCAACCAATATATCCATTCCATGATCAAAATATAGGTCGAAATGTATTGTAATCGTATGTCTCGATATCACTATTTTCTAATACTACAAAATAATCATGATATGCCTTTATATCAGGGATATATCATAATATATTGACCGATATTTCAAATATTATTTTATACATATTGGCAAATTATTTATTTGTTTTTTTTGTTTTGCTATTGAAAGCCAAATACCTAAGTATTCTAAAACACATAAATTCAAATTTTTTTGAGGTATAAAACATATATAGATAAAAATTTTGGGGGATTTCTTTTATGAACTCGAACGATAGCAAGTTTAATTGTGATAAAATTAAATAAAACTCTTCAAATATATAAACATATGAACAAAGGAGTCATCTCAGTTTTGATGAGTTCACAAGAAGATCTATTTTAGCGTCCATGACATTTGATAGAGTTACTTATTGCTTGATGCAGAAATATAATAATACCAATATCAATACAAATATTTCAATCCATGATCCATTCAGCATCAAGTCCACCCTCCATGCCTCCCCTTCTCCTGTTCCCAACACCCCTAAAAAGGACAACAAAAGGTTCTCCCAAAAAGGACACCATAAAATATCTTTGCATGTACACGACCTAGCATGTTAGTTGCCTTAATTACCACTCCCTAAGGCCCATAGTTTTAAATCACAGCATTGTGCATGTATCATCATCAATTATAGAGGCCATTGTGGATTTCCCTATCATAATGGCTGCAGTGCACATAATGGACCATATTTAAATCTATGCCAAGGCCCACTCACCACAACATTCACCCAATGTACCATACATATTATTGAGTTGATAAAATGGCATCTAGATGATGTTTTTGCTTGCTAACCTTATAAAGAGTGTCCAAGATAAGAAGGTCTAGCTGCCCACCTCCACTTTTTGAAATAACTGCAAGACCATAACTTAGACAGAGTCACTAACCACAGGGCCAATATACCACAATAAAAGCCATATTCTGCAAACTCTATGAGTGCAATATCACTGCTTCAACATGAGGTGTATAATTGAAAGTAGGCAGAATCATGAGAATATAAGAAAATTAACAAATATTCTATTAATCAGATTGTGTTTTTTTTTGGTCATCTGTCCCTTCATGGACCCCAGCAAATATCTCAAAGCAAACCAGTAATTTCTCATTTGTGATTTTCCTATTTACCCCTTAAATCTGAAGCTGAAAAAGTCAAAGTGGGCATGCTACTATATGTAAGAATAAAAGAGAGAAAATAAATGTGACTGCAGTTTATTTTAGAAATATGTACATCCAATTTGGGTTGTCCTATAAAAATAAGACATTCAACATGGACTACATGAAGTAATTTTCAAGTTCTCAACATTCCTTTTAGCGGTCTCCCATATAAATTCATTATTACTTCTTAATACCAAATAAAATCACTTCAGAAGCAAGCCCTGGGTGAACTGGGAACAACAATATAAGCAGACACAATCATTTCCTATTAACAACTAAGATGATACGGGCTAATTGCATATTTTATAATGACTTCTAGGGAAATATAATAAATTAGAGACTCTATACAATTGGGGATGCATGTCATCCACTGCAATTATTTGGAAAATTAGTTGTTTTAAACTTTGGTTCATCCTTTCACTCTATTGAATAGCAGGACATTTTTTAGTTTTTATATGTATCACGAAGCATCAGGACAATACCAAAACTGAACATGGTTATGATATGCAGCTGGGGGATTAGTTCCCAGCAATTGACAAATGCCTTGTGAAATTGGCACACGAGTAATATTATTCATTTACACACTAGTACACTCCCTTGTACAGAAATTGTCAAAAATATGTATAGGTCCCACCTTTTTTTTATTTTTTGTCTTTCCCATCTCTCTATCTCTATACTAATTTTGACAATTTCGATACAAATAGATGTACAAATTGGTGTATTAGTATTATTTCTTCACACATATATACAAAGCTGAGTGAGAGCGAGAACACGGTAGCACTAGGCAAAAAGCCAGAAAACACAATAATATCACCCCTAGTTGCCTAGTGGAGGAAATAGAGAAGTCTCACCCTCCTCTGTGGTGGGGAGAAAGCGTGAAACATCCGATACATAAGCTACTTTACATTTGTCACCAAATAAAAAACCTAAAGCTACATAATCTTCACCATGCATCACCTGTCAGCATCAACAACCATAAGTATAAATCATGATATTGACAAGGCACTAACAAGGTACTGTACGTAGAGCTAAATCTAGAGCAAATTACTGGTAAAGGAACAAATTGCAGGCCTGATACTACAAATGGTTTTTTGCAATGGCTCTCAATTATCTTCCAATCAAATTGGGCTACTCGTCTTATTTCTTGACCTTCTTTAAGTTTTCGCTGAACCAAATAAGGAAATTTCACCGCAACACTGTTTCAAAGGAACAACAGAATGAGCATCAGATAAGATTAAGTTCCCTGTTAATGGAGAATGTTTTCAAAACAGTAAAAAAGAATCTCCAGACAATATTATTTCTTTTACATATATGTTGACAGCGTGTTGGATACATGTAGAAGAAAGATAATGTTCGGGGTCAACTGTCAATGTAAACACGAGCAGAACTTACAAAATCAGCTAAAAATGGCAGCACACTATAATAAATGCATGATAAAAAAAGGCTGGTGCACAAAAGCAACCATATGATGCAGAGAACTGATTAACAAGGTCAAATAAACAGTACTTTCTAGATGATGGAAGTCATTTGTCATGAGCACTTCATATTATTTCCATCTTGGAAAGGTAAATTTTTTGTCCACTGAGGTTATCCTTTAGTAATGGCAATCAACCATGTTGCGCAAGAAAAATTGCAAGATAATGCTGATTAACATGTTTAGTAGCCCCAACACCATGTCATTGTCTTCACAAGGTAGTGATCATTGCACCCTTTGAGATAACATCCATTCCTCATGTCTGCAATTATCATTGCATTATAATATCTTCTAATTGCAAATCTCCATTACACTGACGAACCATTACCTTTACATTGAACAAGTATGACGAGTGGCTGGACCAATGTACATAGCATCAATTTATTCACTCAAATCCATATGCAGATTCCAATGGTTGGGTCTTGGGATCTTCATAGGACCTCACAGTTCAAACCCCTAAGGGTTAAGGATAATGCCACGAGTGAGCTAAGGGAACAGCAGATATCTACAATCTGTTTCCACTAAACTCTCCTTGCTTGGTGTCGTATTTTCACATAGCGGAAACTACCTTGCAGCACCAAGACTTCTCCAAGTCATGGACAGCCTCTCTTGCACGTGAGGATTCACTAATTTCATGTCAAATATTTAGCCACGTAAGGTTAACAAGACAAACTTCTCACAACAAGTCCCACATCGCCCACAATGACTTCGAGGCTTCCACACCTTTCGGTCAAACAGCTATCAGCATAGATTGCTTTCCGGCGTTTGGCTCATCATCAAGCCGATGCTTGTCCTATCAATAGGTTTTCATGCCTCACTCGGAGTTTGCTCACATAGAGTCATTATAAAGCACTTTATTGCACGGAGCACTCGTGCTCCAATGTATCACTGAGAATTTACTAGTACGCTAGAGTACGCTACACATAAGAGCAACACACATCGTAATGTACATGGGTTACCTTATTGTACTCAACGTGTCAACCCTCAGGTCAAAACACAACATACTCGACAACCGTGATATTAATATTGACAACATAGTGCCACCCCGTTCCATATTTCTAGCATCACGAGAGTTTCCTCAGTTCAAGACTCTCAATTCGTCACTTGCCTTGGGAGGGTTATCCCCACAAATGGAATGTGCAGAAGCCCAACCTACATGCAATTGAGGGTCATAACCTCCTACCCTATCCTTGCCAGCACTACCTAGCCTTTTGATCCTCGTTGGATAGTGTCCACTCAACACCCGGTTTCATGTAAACTCTCGATCGTCCTCATGACATCCCGAGAGCCAAACTCACATCACAAGATAGCTCATTTAACTAACATGTAGCGCCAAGATTCACTACAACACCCCCAAAAGGTGGTGGAGAGCTTGAACACCATCTTCCCCTCATAGAAGATATTAGGCATTTATAGAATTTTCAGAAGTATATATTAGATTGTCCCAACTTCCATAACAGGATATCGAATTTTTCTATAGTCCCAATATTCCATCTATGCTCACCATAATTCAAAAAAAAAATTAAGGATATAGAAAAAATTACCAAAAATTTATTCTGAGCTAATCAGATTTTGACTCTAGCCAATGGGGGAATTTGTTCTTAAACCTTTAAGAGCAACAAACATTAGCTGATCCTATCTCTTCTATTATGCATGATCATCATAATCTATAAAATGCCCCTTATCCGACTATGATGAGAAAAAGATCACACATCAAAGTTTCATGGGTTTATGAAAGTCCATGAATTTCATTTTGCTGTGGTTCCTCCATTGTGTCCTATATCCCATCTTCTTTATCTAGAATTCCTTTCATCAATAGTTGGAATTTAGGATTTATTAGGAACTCTGGCTAAACTTGAGTCCTCATTATAAAAACACTACTTTAATTATTACTCTAACAGCAATGGCTCATGACCATCAAATACTCTCTAAATCATCGTCGTCTTCTAATTCATTATCCCATTTGCTACTACAGGCACAATCATTTTTCACTTTTCCCTCCTCCAGCAAAACCACCTTCTGCTAAAAAATGGAGCTCAAAAATTGAGAAATTTTCCATTTTCTTTAAGAACTGTTTGACTATGATGTTTCACTGGTTGATCTTTCTGTTCCGAAAATTCTCACCTCCTAGTCCAAAAATGCATTGCCTTCATCCAAGAATCAATCATAGGCTGCATATGAAACCAAACCCTTCTTTCCTTTCTCATTTATATTTTCCTTCTTCTTCACTTACCTCCTTAGTTACGTAATGACTCTAAATTTTGCCTGCATTTTAAAATCTTGATCTTAACAGCCGAAAACATCCACTTGATATGATAATCATCCTTTCAAAGGAGCAAAGCCCTCTTTGAAACTCTTCGAGATTGCTAATTTGTTGTAAGTCTTGTCCTCATAGACAGTCATTTTCCCAAGCTCATTGACCCAGATACAGAAGAACTACAGGACTAACATCATCCTTTTCTCTTGTTGTTGGGCATCGGATGAAGTATGATCTTGAGCACCATAGTATATGGTGCTTTGACGCCAAAAACTTCTACGTCGATGAAGAAAACATGGCATTCAACTTTTTATCAAGTTTGGAATTGTTGCCCTAAAAGGTTGGCTAGGCCTTGTTCACTCCCTGCATGAAGCTTGGGCTGGGTGGGGTTCAAGATCCTTAATACATTTGGTCAAGTCAAGTATCTATATCCCTAGCTTGGCCTAAGTATTCTTCAGGTTCACCTCAAGTTGAATATACTACTGAAGCCTGCCTTTTCCCAGTTTCTAAGGCAAGTCAAGATGGACAGACAGGTCCCATGCCCCCTTTCTAGGCTTTGTTTTAGTTTCACCTTTTACCAGCACTTCGCATCATGAAAAGTAATGCATGACGTTAGACACAGTAAATTTTGACACTCTCAATCACTTATATATTTCTGCACTCATTTTATAACTAATATCCCTGAATAAGTAAGCACCACTCTTTCTTAAAATTGTCATAAAACCTAAAAGAATAAAAAAAATCATATAACATTCTGCTACTTTGAAGAAGAAACTATATACTCTTCATGCATACAGTACCAGTGTACCACATTTAAATCAGTACTCATCAATATCTAGTCCACTATCACTAAGCATGCCCTCAATCTGCATTGTGCTTTTCTGGCAAAGGCTACAGATAAAGATGACCTGCATTCTCTTCAACTGACTCCACCAGTGTTATTATCGTTATAAGAAATAAATGACACAAGCCTATCAGAAGTATCGGGCCATGTAATTGAAATGACTTTTAGTCCCAGTATACCTGCATCCACTTGTCATGGCAGCAAACCTAACTAGAACAACTAACGCACATAGACAACAACTGTTATTCAACATGAAGCAAAGAAATTGCAACCACGCAATTAATCTTCTGCAGTGCTTTCTACCTCGAAAAACTAGCCAAATCTTGTGAACCAGAATTGCTTACCAATCATCATATCCTGTGCAACACTGATCTTCATCATCAATAGAAGCTTTAAAATTTAACTTTCCAACATTAGGCCAACTCCATGTATACTTTGAATCAGTAATGCCTACAGAATTAAAGGCATTCTAGTGCATTGTAGATTCTTATCTAAGACTTGTATCATTTGATGATCCCATATAAATCACTAAAAATAACTATAGGATTCAGAAAGTTAAGACAACTTCAAGAGCCCTTGTGAATACCCCCACTAATCCCTTTAGACCTCAAAGAGAACCCTCTACCCCAGAATTGATTGATGAGCATATAAAATGACCAAGTCTTCCGCCATAAAGAAAAGAAAATATTTATGCCTAGAATAATCAGTAGACAAAAATTTGCAACATTGCCATCCCACAGAGGCATCTACCCTGCTGAGTGTTCCCAAAGTCACCTATCCAGCATAAGAATAGATCTCCTCTGTTCTTCATAAAACTCACAAATTAAGATTAAACTTCAATCTGAATTGCCATAGAAGGAGACTCATCTCACATTACTAAGGGAGAGAGAAATCATTCTCAAATCAGTTCAAAATAAATTCTTCACGAAATAAGCCAAGAGTGGCAGTATCTTACATTCACTAAAATGCAGGCCGCGACATGAATTGGGACCACCATGAGATGCCAAGATGCCCGAATGATTTTGTGCTTGGCTAACAATGCCCCCAATGACAACATGACACCACGACTTTAAACTAATGGTATGTTACTTTGCAGAAAAAAAAAAGCATTCATAACTGATATCAGATCCAATCTGTTCCAGAGAATAGTGGTCATCTACTGCTTCTTTGGGTCCACCAGGAGGCCCATCAGGCAATTTGCTACACTATAGGGGATAGCCCTTCCCCACCCTGAAGAATGTTCCCTCCACAACCATAATCTAGGAGGGAGTTGTTCCTAATTTATTGGAATCATGATAGAGAGCTTCACCATCAAGGCAACCTGAGCCTCACAACAATAGTTGACTACTGATGATAATACCAGAGCCTCACAACTGGATGACGAAGATGGTAACAACAAAAATGATTTTTGATGGATAATGGAAAAGCATTAACAACTCTAAGAATGCAGCACAAAGAAAAGAGCCAAGCTGGCACCTGTCCATAGCATCCTGAGTGAGGTAAATAGGAGTTGAGCTGATATCATTTGTAGCACTATATGGTTGCACAGAACGTATATCATCCAAACCAAGAACTGCATCAGCATGCTCATGCGTCAGGATTATCTGCAGTTTTATTCAATGTTAGTCCTAAAATTTATCAGCATTCAACTGTTTGACAAATATGTAATCCATGACCTTGGTAAAACTTGTATTCATAAAAACTAAACAGAACAAGAAATTTCATTTGAAAACAAGGGTTAGTAGTGAATTTATTCTTCAATAGTTCTGAAACCAAGTACAATCAAACAAACCATAAGAAAATAATGAACCACTGATGACATTTCACTATCCTTGACCAATTAGCCTTCAGAGCACAAATTAACTCATCTATGCTTGGGCCTTGGGATCTATGCAAATAAAAATTCCAAATGCAACACACACTTGAGACAATGTGTGCAGTATAAATTCAGCAGTAATTCTTAATTTATGTTGCATGAGAATGCATACACTTAAGTACTCCTTACCTGTGACTGGCTTGGAGAATCACTGTGGAATAAGAACTTATCCAAAATAAGAGAAATCCATAGGAACATCTGTTCTGTAAAGCAGTACCTTCTTTTAATATATTGATGAATTAGATATAATGCCCCCAGGGAAGAGGGATTTAAACCAGTGATTCTTCCTCATGAACCATGGTCCCTAGCACAACATATTCTTCTTGGGCTGTGAAGTGAGGAAAGAGGGTAGAGTGGTACTGCTGACAAGTGCCATGATACCTTAACTGCTGTAGGACTTGATGTTTCAGCAAATATATGGTTGATCCAAGAGCAGTCAATAGCCACTTATCATTAGCGAAGTAACCAGCTCATTGGTGGAATAAAAATGTCCACGCGGCATAATTTGACTGACCATGCTAAGCAAATTTTACTCTAATTGTTCCTTCCAATGATCAATGCCTGGTTTATGCAGTTCAGGAGAGGGTGGAGCTGCTGCGTTCTTATGGAGTCAACATATAATTGCACAAACTTCACTAGAACCAAGAGAACTCTGAAATGCCACATATTCACGACACAGTCTGTGATCCATTTAGAGCATTGGGATCTTACTAAACTTCAGATCTAAATTCTTTCCACATATTCACAGATATGATCCTTTAATTTCTTTCCAAATAGATTCATTCAGGTGACAACGTGTAGAACAGGATTGAGGAATGGTCAATAGGACTGTCACACCTCGTCATGTTTATTATTAGAGTTCTGCTAGATTTAACTACACTACATAACCTGTTTACATCTTTTTCTCACAAAATAAGTATACATTCATTTAATTTATAAAATTTAGAACAATATATCTGTAAAAGATAGTAAAAAATAAAGTAATTTTCCACAACTTTTTTTAAATGGGAAAATTACATGCTTTATGTAATTACTATTTTTAAGGTGAAAAAAATACTTTTTTATCTCTTTGTCTTTTACAAATGTTGTTCCATTTATAAGTTAGACCAATGCATTGTTTTTTTTTAAAAAAAAATTGTATAAAAAGTCAAATAGTGGTTGTAAATAAAGTATTTCCTTATTATTATTCCTCATCGTTTGTATGTAATATAAGGAGTCTGCCAGACAGCTACATAACTAGTTCTACTTCTGGCTACAATAGGTCATATGAGGGATCTATTTCCTGGCATTGCTATTCCGAGGGAACCAACATTGTTCCACAGTGACTTAATATCACTGTTTTGCCTTTAACTTAGGAAAAGGCGATCAAACACTTCTCAATTACAATCCTTACAGATCGGATCATCCTTATAATATATAAAGAGAAACTCTATATATTTGATCTCTATCTATATGACTGAGATTTCAATTCCTACAATAATTTCATTAGATATCTCACAACTGAATCCCTTTTTTTCTGATCTAGTTACTCCACCACTACAAACTCTAGTTAGATTCAGGCATGATACACTATACTTATTGAAAGAACATGAGCCAGATCCAAAAAGCACTCTCATAGATCTTTTTTTTTTTTTCCATTTGGAAGATAGAGGGTGGAATTGTAGACATATTATATCCATTCAGTCTGCATATGAGGATCCAAAACATTCCTGCATTACCAGTAACAGTAAGTGTTAAGAGACTAGAAGAGCTGAGCACATCAGATGGCTGAAACAAAATATTATACTTGAATAGTTAGTGGAGGATGTATGAGACTCTAAAAGTTTTAAGAAAGCAGAATTCTTTGACATGTTGGAGCTGATGAATGAATGTTTTGCTGCCAAGTCATAGATAAAGAATGCAGCTACTTGTGGGGTTCTGCTGGATTTTCTTAAACCTGGCTGGATTCTCTGGTTCAGCTAAAACATATTTATTCCATTCTTCAATTTGCTCTTTAATGTGATTGATAAAGATCAAACCATCATTTCATAGACCTTCAATAGCTGTATAAAGTCTGCGGGAAGATCCATGTATTTCTTTTTTTTTTGCTAAAGATGTCTGGCAGGATGTGTAGCTAAAGATGCAAATGAGCCAAGCCATTTGTGAACAGCTCAGAGTCTTAACTTGGAAAAGCTTGCTCGAGCATTTACATAAACAGACGACACCCAAGCCTAATTTTGAATCTCATTACATATGTCAAGCCTTAGGGAAAAAATTAGAAATTTAGAATCAGGAAGCAGCATTATTAACTAATTTCCAGATCAGATGGCATCTTAACCAAGTATTTTCACAAAATAATTGTAATTCAACAATGAAAGCAATTTTTCACTCTTTCATACACTAGGGGATTTCATGCACACTTGATGAGCGCAGTACAGTAGAGAGTTGCTGGTTTTCCGTCACTAGCTGTAGGGAAATACATAATCAACAGAATTATGCTAAATAATCAGTAAAGTTAGACACCAATTAACCTATTTGCAGAGGACAAAACTTGAGTTTCAACAACATCCAATTGATTTTTACACAGATCAAGGGGAAAAAAGAAAAAGGCACTGTTGAAGTTCCAGTTTTATCCAGGACATGGAAATGGATATCAATTTCGAAGTCCCCCCCCCCAATATTATTTTTATTCTAATGCACATGACTTGAGCATCCTTGTATCCATTTTTTTTGAGTTGTCAACTTGTACAAATTCTTGATTCAAGAATCAAACAAATATGGACCATATGTGAAAAAGACTAAGAGGTCCCTAATCTCAAAATGTTTAAACCTTTGTCAAAATCGTGGAAATAAAACATACTGGAATACATGATACAAGTAAAGTATATTCAGATCTAAATATAAATCATAAGAATACATACAGTAAATAGTAACAACAATATAGGTATGAACAATAAAAAAATCAATACAAGAATTTAGTGATGAAGAGAAATCTTGATAACCAACAATTATTAAGTAAAACCCTTTGAATTTCTACAGCCAGTGAAACCAATATATTAAGAAAGTTAATTTACGCCCCAAATGGTACATATATGCTAAATATTAGCCGACTTACTTTCGACTTGTGACCTTTACCAAAGAACTCTTTGGATTTGTTCCTAATAGCGGAACCAAATACTTTCTAGTCTTTTTGTTACTCTTCACTTTTTGTAAAATCTCCGCACACCACTAGATTCCAATTTCCATGCCACTAACGTCTTAACAACGGCTTACTAGCTAAAACAAGCATGTAAAACAATGGAGAACATTGGAGAAATATCGGAAGATAAAACTTGGAAATTAATTTCAAGAGAAAAGGTTTTGGTTTTCTCAGAGGGATGCTATTCAATTATCAATGAGAGCTTTTAGAGCAACAGCTCTTTTTCCCTTTTTTCTATGCACATAAGTGTTTCGAAGGGAGGCATTTATAGAGAAAGTTAAAAATTAAATAAAAAACATGCAGTTGTTTAGGAAGCAGCACCCCACTCACGTGCGCTGCATAAGCATACAAGGTACGGAAGCTTTAGCAAGAGGTCCATGGCCTAGCGCATGTGAGTCTCTCTGGCGTATATCAGGCATGGACAATCTATATAAATGGCGCTCATGCGAGGCTCGAGCACACATCGAGTATGAATATTGTGGATAAATTATGCACATGCACCAATCAGGCGCACATCAAATGTGAGCATTTTGGACAAAATATGCACATGGGCAGCTTGGCATGAATATTGGAAGTTTGCACAATTGCGAACATCTAATATGTATCCGGTGATGAATTTTACAATATTTGATAATGCTTTAAAATACCTATTGTACCCAATCACGGAATATACTAATACAAAATATTCCTAACAATATGTCACATTATTCCTGATCTGATCAGATCAGATCATGTAGTAATAACAAGCTCTATGCAACAACATCATACAAGTTAAATGATGACAACAACGCCATGGTAAACTGTCACAAAAATTGAAATTCTATCTTAAGCTGCATTACCACAGTAATAAAACTCAAAAGTCAGGCAAGTACAACTGCATCCTATAAATAACAAAATATACATGCAGCTGACACAAAATCATAACCATACCTTCCTCGTGACTTCTACTAAAGAAAACAAATATTCTCAAGAAGTTTTATTTATTCTTCCCCTGTCTCCTCTTAGTAAGGTTAAAAAATGCTTATTTTTGAGCTTACAATTCTATCAAATCCCAACACTAATCAACCCCAGGAACTCTTTAGGAAGTAAAAGCTACAAAAGTGAACTCTTAAAAGTAAATGCTTATCATATCTAAAAATTAAAAGCTACAAAAGGAAATGAAACTCACAGAATCAACTCGAGGAACTCCGTAGAAGGTAAACCACCGAAGCACTTGCTCCCGGAATGTCTTCCCAACATCAATTAATATATAGTTGTGTTCACCATTACTCTGGCAATAATCAATAAGAAGAGATGTATTGCACCTGCATGCCAAGTTATCCACAAATTGATATTTTAGGACATAGCATAACTGGCTACAGATTGAATCTCAAGCAAATAATACCATTTCCTTCAAAAAAATCAGTCTGATACTGTGAAACTTCCTGATACTCAGAATCATGGAATGTTTAATCTTCAGAAATTGATAGGTTGCTAGTTAACATTTATTTTCCATAGTAAAGATTGTGGTCCTGATTTCTTTTACCTTCCAGGAGATTAACTCCACCCCCACAGAGATAAAAATCCTTTTTCATAAATCAAAAGAAAATCAGATGATATTATTTTCCATAGTAAATATTGATATCCTGAATTCTTTTCCTTTCCAGGAGATTAACTCCACCCCCACCTAGATGAAAATCTTTTTCCATAAATCAATAGAAAATCAGATGATATTTCTCCATTCTTTTTATCGATCTTACTCTGTTAGTAGAAAAGCCAAACCAATAAGAGATTTTAAGAAGGATTTTCCCAAAATGTTTACCCTTCAGATTCTGGCAAGCACTTAGTTAGGTGTCATTTATGATAACCAACATCTTGAAACCTTTTTCCTTCCAAATAATTCTCTCTCACTCTCACACGGACAAATTCTTGATGAAAAAAAGCATGCTATTTCTTTTTTTAATCAGTAGAAAATGTGAAACTATTTTCCCTTCACTCCGTTTAACTCTAGCGCCTGCGATGCAAAAGCAAAAGCAAGCCAAATGAGCCTTCAGATAACCCTGCCGCTGCCTACGACTGCCCTAATCATGAAAAATCCACTTCTGATGCATTTGTTCTCGTTTACCTACCCCTACCAAGACTATACATTGCAATAATCACCAAAAACAAATAATATCCATAGAATCCTTTGTTGTCACTGAAATAAGCTAAACCAAATGCATCAGCATAAACAAATAGAAGTCTCCTGCAGATCACTCTTCGTAACTACTCAACTCTCATTTTTGGGCAAAACACAAAACAGGGAAGACCTCTCACGAAAAAAAACCGCCATCATTTTAACGGTGCAAGAAAGCAGCGATTTCAAGGATATTAACAATTCAAACAGCAAATCCAAGTACCACCAAGCTATGAAACACGAACACACTCACGGCCTTAACGTATTGGATATCGATATTTTTAAGACACGTTCGGACACGTGTCCAATTTTTTTTTTTCGGATACACTTTGGACACGTCTCGACATGTTTGGACACATTCTGGACGCGTCAGACACGTTTCGAACATGTTAGATAATTTTATAGGTATTTGATAAATTTATATTAAAATATTATAAATTTATTTATAATTTTAAATAAATATGTGTAAATAATGAATATTTAGTAAATAAATTAGTTATTTATATATAAATAAGTAATTTAAGTTGATAAATAAATTGAGAAATGAAATTCGAAGGCTAGGTTTTGAAATTCAAGCTCACTACTCATCTTCGACTTCGAAATTTATCACCTTCAAGATGATAAA
>JAOVVI020002160.1:6456-21865 GCA_028571085.2 Nepenthes alata
TAGCTCTGCTTGAGGGATGTCGGCGGGCTAATGCGGCCGTCACAAGAGGACGTGTGTCTACCTTCGCTAGGCTGTCGAGGAGGCCAAGTGTTGGGACAAGGTACCAAGGGCTTCTAGAGGCCCACACTCAAGGCTTTGGATCAGATAGCTTTTCTTGAAGACGAGCTCTAGAGGATTCAGTGAGAACTAGTAGACCTCCAACATGGAAATGCTCGACTTAGGGGAGAACCTTGGCCACTAGCGTTGCCAAGGGACAGCCAGGGGTCTGTGCCGAGTGGATTGAGCAGTAGAAGAGCAACGAGTGGCCCTTTCGGCAGGCTGTAGGTGTGGGCAGGATCTTTCTATCTTTTTATACTTTGAGACTGAGAGTTTCCTTCGGATGTATACTTTGAATTTTTCAATAAAACATGCTAAACTATTTTGGTTATCGTCACACATTATATATGATTTGGATGTTCGAGTGTTGCGCCTCGCAACTCGTCAGCCGCCAATCCGGGCGGTGTAGACCCCTGGTGGCCCGCTCTTTTGACAGTCTAGACCTGTGGCTGTTTGTCCGGACATTGAGTTTAGACAGGGGCTAGTCGGTTCTACCTCGAGCCTACAAGGGTCGCCC
Organism: Nepenthes alata; assembly: GCA_028571085.2. NCBI lineage: Eukaryota > Viridiplantae > Streptophyta > Magnoliopsida > Caryophyllales > Nepenthaceae > Nepenthes > Nepenthes alata. The sequence goes on from JAOVVI020002160.1 coordinate 7,070, forward strand.
GCTGCCGGTTGGCCGCTTTGGGAAGCGATGACATCAGGGCTTTGAAAACTGTGGATTTTCTTTTGTTTGTTAGACGTCTTGAGTCTGTCAAACCATCATTGCTGACATCATTCGATTGACGTGCTACGGCGGCTTGACAAGGGGACGCGTGTCGTTGCCATTATGACGAGCGACTATTCACCCTCCTTCATGCGACGTCGTTTGGGGGCCCGGGCTCTGCCTATTTAAACCCTGGGCCGCATCGCTATTTCCCGCATTTTCCTTTTGCTTTCGAATAGCTACGAACTGCTTCTCGTCTACTTTCTTTGCTGCACTGCTCATGGCTTTTGCGAAGGTTAAATCAATTCGATCTTATCCTCACTGCCGGTGACATCCAATCGCTATTTTGCCAGTTCAGGATTCTGGGGAATATGGCATTCCTGTTGCCGGGTGAAGACGGCAGAGCTTGCTCCCCGCCGGAGAGATTTATTACCGTGTACGAGATTCACTTGCAGGGTGGACTCCGTTTTTCGGTGCCGCCAGAGTTGTACGCTATCTTGACGGCTCTAGGACTTCCGGTGGTGAGGCTTCTGCCTAACACCATATGATATTTAGTGTCTTTGTGTGTCTTCTCTCACTGTTATGGCTACCAATTCAGAATCAAGTTGGTGAGGGCCATTTTTCACTTCACCCAGATTGCAGACTAGATTTCGTCGTCTTCATGCCCAAGGTTTAATTCAAGGAAGCGAATCCAGACTCGACGAAGAGCCGAAAAGACTACTGTTTTTATCTGGCGATCCCTTCTGACTGGGCCATTTCCAGCAAGTGGGGGAACGTGTGGCTTGGCCTGACCAGGTCCTTGGAGCGTCACAAGGAGGCCTTGGAGAAGCAGTTGATGGGCCTCATTCGGGAGCATGCGAGCACCCTGCAGGAAAAGGGTTCTAGTTGAGCCCCGAAGCATTCGCCACCGCTACGTGGGAGCCTGGCTCCAAGGTGGCTAGCGCTGCACCGCCTGCCGCATCCTAGAGGACACCTAGAGCGCTGGTCATCCGTGAGCTCTCCAGTCAACGGGCCAACTAGCAACGCACCTCTTCTGTCTATACTTCTTTTGATTCTTCCTTCTCCTTTGGGGAAGATGAAGCAGCGCTGGAGCTAGTATGCTGGTCCAAGAAGTCTTCGAGGAGGCCGGCTACTGCATTCGCATCCTTGTTGGGCCAGGTGTCCGGAGTCGTCGAGTTGGCAGTTGGTGGCAAGCCTTCTGGACACCTTGCATTGGCTACAGGCAACCAGGAGGGCGCTCATGAGGGGCCAGTTCCGACACCTACTCTGGCTTAATACGGCGTTCTCATCACAACGGTGTCCCCGTGCAAGGCCCATCTAGTGCCTTCCCACTGCCGTTGATGAGGAAATATGTTGCAGTGACTGGATGGCTGACGTTTCAGTGGGGTCGTCCGACAAGGGCCATGAGGTGGCAGGTTCAGGAATGACACTGCCTGGCACAACTCTTGGGGCCGAGGAGGCTGCTGGAGCACATTCCCTTGAGTCCTTGGAACCTAAATCTCCTGAGGCGGTGGAGGTGGTCGAGACCATGGAGACTGCCAAGGGACCCTGTGTCAAGTCCATAGAACCTTAGGCCCGAGGAGAGGAGGAGGTCGAACCTGCATCCTGTGCAGCTAAGGAGGATGTCGAGGAGGTCGCCGAGGGGCCTCACTTTGAGTCCCCTTCACCAGTGGTCTTGGAAGAGTGCGAAAACGTTGTGGAGATCTCAGCTCTAAAGGAGCCTACAAAAAGTTACCCGCCCTAGTTGAGGAGGTTTTTTGAGTACCTTGTTTCTTTTGTTTACTTTCTTTGTCGCCTCAGCTGACTGATTTTCTACTCCCAGCTGCAGGAGAGGATCCGCCAACCGGCTGCCTTTGCCGACTGCTTGGCCTAAGCCCACGTCGATCCAGAGGAGCTCAGAGTTACGATAAAGTGAGTCTCCCATTACGAGCCTGAGTTGTTTGAGGCCAGGGTGAGGATCTCCTCCCTCGAGGATTTGCTTCGTTAGTGGGAGCAGGACAGCGCTCGCCTCCAGGGTGAGAACCTTCCTCTTGAGATGAAGCTTTTGACCGCCCTCAGCTCGGACGAGATTGGGGGTGCCTTGAAGCGTAGATATTGGGCTGGCATCGACTTGTGCTTCCGCATTGCGAATCTGGTAGTTCTTGGCTTTCCAGTTTCATTTTTACACCCGAGGAACGCCAGTGCTTGGCAGCTGTTGGATCTGCTAGACTCTTCTCACGATGCCACCAAACCTTTGTCTCACTCGCAAGGGAGCCTCAGCCTCTAGATCGTTCTCCCTCCGGGCCATAGGCCAATTTTGTATTTTATAGGGCAGATGGCCCTTTGTATATTTTTTATCTTCGTAATAAAATCAAGTGGATTGTTAAAATCTCTGTTGTTGCCTATTTATGACTTCACGCGATATTGCATTCCTTTGTTTCGCCAGCTAAATGTTGTTGCTATTGTTATCGAGCTTATCTTGGGTGTATTCGCCGGATCATGCTCGTTCCCTTGAGGGAATTTCGCGGCACTTTGATTTTGCAGGGTGCTCTATTTTGGGAGTGGGACGCCGTCACTTGCCCATGAGTGAGCCTCACTAGAGCCGAATGGGTTTCATGGTCGTAGTCGGTTGGCCCAGGCGGAGTTGTAGGCCGTCATCCGTACAGTACCTTATCGGTGCTCGATCTTGTCGAAGGACATCATAGCTTATGTGCGTCTGGTCCTAGTCCGCCACCGTCGTCGACTGATAGTGCTCTTCTCCTTCGGAGGGAGGTCATGGAATGCATGTTGTGAAAACCCCATAAGGTTTTAATTGTGGCTTGGTGGGGTGCTCCATAAGCCTCCGGGCCTAAGTGTTCAACCGCTAGTGGGCCGCTTGGTAACGGGACCAAGGTTCAAATTTTACAGCCTAGAGGCCGCTCGGTTGCTGGAACCGAGGTTCAAATTCTATCGCATATGGGCTGCTCAGCCACTGGGACCGGGATTCAAATTCAACCATCTATGGGCCGCTCGATTGCTGAAATCGAGGTTCAAATTTTACTACATATAGGCCGCTCAATACGAGCCGAGGTTTTGAAACAGGTGAATATGGATTCACCTGACTTAGGGACAGTCTAGGTTGTCTGATTTTATGTATTGTTATACGAACATGCATTCACATGAGCAGGTGCAAACAATAATTACATTAAGTGTAACGTGAAGCATTTACAAGCATTCGGGATGGTGCATGCCAACCTTACCTAGGCACGATTGAGACTTATTGGTAGTATATTTTGAGGTGGGTAGCGTTCCATGTCCTTAGGACCAATTTGTCATTCTGAGTGCGTAACTTATACGCCCCGTTCCAGAGGATTGTTGAGATGAAGAACAATCCCTCCCAGTTCGGGGAGAGCTTGTTCTGGTTGGCGATCTTACCTGTTGCCTCTACGCTCCGTAGGACTACATCCTCTATCTCGAATTGGCAGGCATTCACCCTTTTGTTGTAGTAAAGTACGATGCACTGCTGGTAGGCTAACGTCCTCAAACGTGCTGCGTCTCGGGCTTCCACAAGAAGGTCGACTTGCTCCCTGAGTCTTTGGGAGTTGCTAGCAGAGTCAGAGCACTTGACCCGAAGGTTGGGCAGCCCAACTTCAACTGGAATGACTATCTCCGTCCCGTGATAGAGACTGAAGGGTATCTCTCGAGTTAGCTCTCTCAGAATCGTTCAATATGACTATAGCACAAACGGCAGCTCATCCACCCTAGAGCACCCAGCATCTTCCATCTTTGTCTTCAGCCCATGCAGCAGTGCCTAGTTCATTATTTCCACTTGCCCGTTAGCTTGTGAGTAGATGACGGAGGTATGAACTAACCTGATCCACAGGCTTGCGCAGTACTTAGTGAATCGCTTGTTGGTGAACTGTATCCCGTTATCAGTCACAATGACACCAGGAATCCAAAACCAACACACAATGCTCTGACGAACAAACTCTATCGAGTTCTGCTTGGTGATTCGTGTCAGTGGGGTCACCTCAACCCACTTGGTGAAATAGTTTGTACCGACTATGATAAATTTTCTCTGCCTGGATGCCACAGACAAAGGACTGAGTATGTTAAGCCCCCACTATGCGAACGGCCAGAGCGCCTGCAAAGCGTGAAGCTCTATGTGTGGATGATGGGTCATGCTTCCATGGATTTAGAAATTTTCACACTTCTTGACGAAGTCCATGGCATTGCGCTCATCGAGGGACAATAGAGACCCTTCCGAATGATCTTGAAGACGAGGTTTTAGCCATCGATATGTAACACACAGATGTTGAGGTGTACCTCGCCCAGCGCGTAGTCTGCTTCCTATAGCGTGAGGCACTTCATGAAGGGGGTTGAGTACCCGTAACGGTGTAACCTCCCGTTCACGATGGTGTACTAGCCGGCTGTCCTCTTTATGTGCTTAGCTTCGTCTGGGCTATCTAGCAGGAGGCCGTCAATGAAGTACCTCCTGTATGGAGTCATCTAGTTTTTATTGTCGGCCACTTGCAGCACCTTGAGCTCAAGGTTGTCGATACTCGGGACGGATAGGACTTCTCGCATGTCTCTAGAGTACTATTCTAGGTTCCCGGTCGTCGTAACCTTTGCCACTTGGTTCGCCTTCCAGTTCTCTCTCAAGACGTGGGTCATCTCGATCTTATCAAATGCCTGGGCCAAACCTTTCACTCTAGTGAGGTACCTCGTGAGCAAGGGGTTCGACGCCTCAAAACTCCCATGAAATTGGTTGACGACCAACTCCGAATCACAGTAAAAAATTAGGGCTTTGGCCGAACATTTCATCGCTAGAGTCTGGCGAGCAATGCCTTGTATTCCACCACATTGTTGGTGGCTGAAAATCCGAGGGTTATTGAGTACTTTATTTCAGACCCCTCTAGAATCCGTAGGACCACACTGGATCCACTGCCTACTTGTGTTGATGACCCATCAATGTGCAAGGCACAAGTTGGGGTATCTGACCAGTCTGTGTCAGCGACGATATCGAGGGCATTGGGAATTGGGATCGTGATCTCAATAAGGAAATCTGCAAGGGTCTGGCCCTTCATGGACAGCCGCGGTCGAAATTTTATGTAGAACTCACTCAACTCGATGGCTCATTTGATTAGTCATCCAAATGTATCTAGCCTCTGTAGGATCCCTTTTAACGGTTGATCGATCAGGAAGATGATCTTGTGTGCCTAAAAGTACGGGCGCAATTTTAGAGCGGAGTAGATGAGTGCTAGCGTGATCCTTTCAGCATGCGGGTAACGAGTCTCGGTGTCAATCAAAACCTTGCTAACATAATACACCGGCCGCTGTACCCCATCTCACTGCCGGATAAGGACCAAGCTTAGTGTCGTACCTGAAACTGCCTGATACAGATATAGCTCCTTGCCTTCTTGAGGCGAGGTCAGGAGCGGAGAGTTGAATAGGTACTCCTTGAGTTCCTGGAAGGTTGCTTCACACTCAGCCATCCACTAGAACCGACAATCTTAATTCCTCTCAGGGCCTTGAAGAACAGTAAATACTTCTCTACGGACTTTGCCAGGAAACAAGAGAGAGCAGCAAGCCTTCCAGTTAGCTTTTGGATCTCTTTGACGGTTCGAGATCAGTGCATGTCGAGGATGGCTTGTATCTTCTCAAGGTTCACCTCGATTCCCGCTGTGAGACAATAAAGTCTAAGAACTTCCCCGAAGTTACACCAAATGCATATTTAGCAGGGTTGAGTTTCATCTGATGCGCTCAAAGGACTTTGAAGGTCTCGTTCAAGTTGCAAACATGGTCGTTGGTGGCAATACCCTTGACGAGCATATAATCTAGCATACACCTCTATATTCCAACCGATTTGAGCTTCGAACATCTTATTCACGAAACGCTGGTAAGTCGCCTCGATGTTCTTCAGGCCAAAGGGCATGATCCTGTAGTAATAGGTCCCCTAGTCGGTCATGAAGGAAATATGATCCTCATCCTCCAGGCTCATTATGATCTAGTTGTAACCCGAGTAGGCATTCATGAAGTTAAGCAATTCGTGGCCTGATGTGAAGTCCACCAGCAAGTCGATCCTCGACAACGGAAAGCTGTCCTTTGGGCAGGATTTATTCACGTCGGTGAAATCGACGCACATTCGTCATTTTTTATTATTATTCTTAATAAAGGCCACATTGGACAACCAATTCGGGTACTGTATCTCCCTGATGAACCATGCATCGAGCAACTTCTTTACTTCCTTTCAAATGGTGATTAGCTTCTCAATGGAACGATTTCTACACTTCTATCGGACGGCCTTATGGCCTAGATCGAGACCCAACTTGTGGACCATTACTCCGATCAGTATCACTGACATGTCCGCGAGCGTCTCGCGAAGATATTGGAGTTCTACCTAAGGAAAGTTATAGGCCAGCCGCGGAGGGGAATCGGCAATGAACTCCTGATCTGCACACACTTCTTGAATTTGCCGGGGTCTAAAGGAACCTGTTCTATCGCTTCTCCTAACTAGGTTCGCTATAGGGTGGTTTCGTCGTGGAAGTCAAGGTATCGATCAGCCGATTAGGTGCCACTTATGTGATCTGAGACAGGTAGCATGTCCGATCAGCCACCTGGTCGCTTAGGACCTCTCCGACCCCACACGAGGTCAAAAACTTCATCTTCAAATAAGGAATCGACGTCATTGCTTCGAACGCCGTTAGGCAGGGCCGTTCTAGAATTGCATTATTGACCGAAGGGAGGTCCACCACTAAGAATGTGAGCATCCTATAGGCCGTACAGTGGTCCCTTGATTGGCTTTATCTAGCTCTATTTCAACCCAAGTTTAAAGAAAGTATCAAGATATAGCAATTTCGGGAGCTTCCATTATCAACAAGAATTCATTTCAATTGATAGTCTACCATACTGTTCGAAACGATGGCAGATACAATCAGGGGGTCTAAATGGAGAGTTATTGCATTAGTCATATCATCGTCACTAAAAATAATGATATCAATCCTAACTCCTATCCTTGGCTTCTTGTTGCTAGAAGCGGTCTCCAAGCGGTTCGAGGTGTTGCCCTTGGCCTACTTGGTCGTCACCATGTTGACGACCCTAGTTACAACTCGATTCCTTGGCTGCTCTTGCGTGTCTTCTCCTGCCATCATGGGGGCCTGTCTCGAGTTTCGTAGGAACCTAGTTAGATATCTTGGGCACACCAGGTCTTCGATCTCCTTCTACAAAGTCCGACAGTCCTTCGTGTCATGACCCAGAGATCGATAATAGTGACATTATTTAGTCTAGTCTCCTTTCTCTGGGTTTTTTAGCGCCTTGGGCTATTTTAAAAAATTTGTCCCTAATCTGCACCAGAATATTTGTGTGGGTATTGTTCAATGGAGTCAGGTTCAGAGGCCTATACTCCCTTCGGACACCCAGCTCAGGCCGTGGCTGTTTTCGGGGTTCATGGGACTAGTTGCCGTCCCCATTCCTCTTCTTACCACCAACCGACCCCTCAGGGGGTCGGTCCACGCACTCAGGGCGCTTCATTTGGTTGGCCTCTTTGGTAGCAATGTAGGCCCGAGCTATGACTTCAACTTCTCTAAAGGTCTGAGGGCGTTGGTGGGCTAGGTGTTTGAAGAACTCTCCTAACTCCAATATTGCGATGAAGACATTCAGCTTCACCTCGTCAGAAAGCTTGTGTATTCTGCAGGCCTCAGCGGTGAATCAGGTCAATAAGCGCTTCAGACCTTTATCCCACTTTTGTCAAAGGCAGACGAGGTGCCACATCTGCTTCTCCTCCCTTCGATTGGAGGCGAAATGGCATAGGAAGCAATCAGCGAACTCATTGAACGACCAAATCGAGTTCTGCTGGAAGCCGTAGAACCAGATCCGAGCGTCTACCTTGAGAGTCAGTGAGAAGCATTGGCACATAGCGACCTCGCCTAAGCCCTGGAAGGTGAGCAATATACGGAAGTAGTCTAAGTAGTCCATCGGATCAGTACTCCCATTGTACGTGTCCAGGGTCGACATTTTAAATTTGAGGGGGAGCTGCTGTGTCCAAATGTCTATCATGAATGGTGACCTCATCAAATCGAGGGACTGTCGACCAGCATCACCCCTAAACACTTGCTACCAAATTTTCTCCACCTTCTCCTTCATTCAAGGGGGGACACATTCCTCTTATCGTTGAAGAAGGCCCTAAGCTCTAAATCTCTTACGAGACGCGAATCGTGGCGACTGCCAGCTCATAGTGGCCACGTATTACACAAGGCCTCTTCTTGGGTCGTGGGCCTCCTGTTGCTACTGGAGTTATGAGGGTTCTACCGCTCTGGGCTTTCCTAGCACGCCTCGTGACTTAGTAGGCCACCCAGGTCCTACTGCTCAAGGCCACTTAGACCTCAGCATCATCAGGCCACGAGTTCTTCATGGACGGGTGCCCCTGTGTCTAGTTTCTTCACCTTGAGGACCCCCCCCCGAGCCCCCAACTGCTGCCTATCCATGCAGGCAAAGAACGCATGGAGCGTTTGCTTCATGTCTCTCACCACGGCAGCAAGCTCCCTTACGTTGGGCTCAGGTCGCTCACTTACCTAGCTACCCACTGAGGGGTCGTCACCGTGGGGGCAGCGTCCCTTGTCGGCACGCTAACTTGCGCTCTGGTGTTGACCATCGTTCTGTCTGAAATATGAATATGGTGGTCAGTGGTTAGACTTTTAAATCATTCCCACAAACGGCGCCAATGATATGTTTCTAAATTTGAGTTGTTGTACAGATTAGTGAGCCGTTAAGTCTTTTTCATCGGGTCAAACTCAAGCCGATCTAATCTCTATCTCTACTAACTTGGGTCCTACGCATCACAAATAATGAATAAGAGGTCAGAGGATTGGCTGAACTTACTCTCTAATTTATCCTTCGACACTCAAGTCAGAAATCTTTTTCAACGGATAGAAAAATATAATAATTATGTAAGAAAATACGTGAATACATTTATAAAGGGGAAAGTGTGGTTTTTGGAGAATTGGGCTCCGACAATGTGCTCGACGAGGAGCGATTTGGAGAATGCGCTCAATAGGAAGGAGCTTTGATAATGCACTCAGTGGGGAGCAGTTCCCAGTACTGGTGGAGGGTTAAGCTCCAGGGAGGCACTCAATTGGAAGCGGCTTTGTGATCTAATGGAGGACTAGACTTCGATTTTACACTCAATGATGAGCGGCTTGGAGAATCGAAGAGAGAGAGAGAATAAGAGCTGTGTGATTGAAAGAGAGCTTGATTCTTTCTGAGCTCTGTATGCCAATTTCGGATCCCTCCCTTCCTCTTTGATGTCGAAGGGTATTTGTAATGCTTCATAGCAGTGGCATTGGCGTCAGGTATCTTGCCAGAATTCACCGGCCTGTCTTGAAAATGGTCATGGCCGACGTGTTAGTTGTCCCCTTACCGTAGTGGTGCAACTGCGAATGGACCTTGCTAGCATGCACCTCACTATTATGGCGGGCAATTCGTCGAGGCCTACTAGTGGCAATAGTGGCCTGGTAACAGTAACGCATTTTCTGATCATTGACTATGGCTACCAATAGCAGGCGTCTGCATCAGCGGCCTCGACGCTGACTGGAGGGTTTCTCCATTGTGATTTGTCATGTTAGGCTACCTGTTGGGCCTAGCTAGTGCCTATCTCCATCGGCCAACTATGCGTTTTTGTGTCTAGGCCTACCGTTTGGGTCTTTTGGGGTCCGATCCTCACAGGACCTTTCCTCGTTGATAAGTCTAGCTTGGACTTAAGCCGACTCTTAATATAGTTGGACCCATCAAATTGTAAAAAATTTACATAATAAAATTATTATTTTTATAATTTTTTGCTTGTCCTAATAAATAAAGTTATACAATTGGGTTGAAACTAAGTGAATTCATTATACTACGAGAATAATATTATATAAATTTATTCATAAATTTGCTAGAAAATATTACAAAAAATTTATTGAATTGTTATAAAATAATTCCATTCTATTACATGAATATCATAAATTTAATATTTGTGACAAAACCTTAGCCACAAATGTATATGTTTTAGAGACAAAATTATATATTTTTACGACACAATTATTTGTTACTAAACATATACTTTAATAACGCATTTAATTAATATTAGTGGCAACATTTATGGTTACTAAAAATATATTTTAATAGCAAAATTTTTTTTATCATTATAATGTATTATTTAGTAGCAAATTATTTCATTACTAAAAAAACTTTTTAACAACAAAACAATGATTTATTACTAAAATGTTTAATGATGGACTTTTAGTAACAACCTAATAACAAATTTATATATCATTACTAAATCTTTTAACAACAAATTTATTATTAATAATAACATAATATTTTATCACATGAATGATATTATATAAATTTATTCATAAATTTTCTAGAAATCATTAGAAAAAAATTATTAAATTGCTATAAAACAATTTCATAATATTACATAAATATCATAAATTTAATATTTGTGACGATACTTTAGCCACTGAAGTATATATTTTAAAGGTAAAATTATATATTTTTATGATACAATTATTTATCACTATAGATTTTATTAATACTAGTGGCAATATTTATGGTCATTAAAAATATATTTTAATGACAATTATTTTTTATTATTGTAGAATATTATTTAGTGATGAATTATTTTCATTATTAAAAAAATTTTTTAACAACAAAACAATGATTTGTTACTAAAATGTTTAATGATGAATTTTTAGTAACAATCTAATAACAAATTTATATGTCATTACTTAATCTTTTATCAACAAATTTATTATTAATAGTGATAATATTTTATCACTAAAAATAAAAATCATTGTAGTTGTTGGGTCCGGTATCGTGGGCCAACCCGAAATCAAAAGTGTGCCAAAGAAGTCTCATTAAGGCGGAAAATATTTTCATTTTGGCGGGAAAAATATTCTTGGCGGAAAATTTTGGGTTCGTTTTGGAAGGAAAGTGTTCGTCCCTTTCCACAATAAAAAGACAAGCCCCTGCACAGGTAAGAAAAAGGGAAAAAGCATAGGGAGAAATCCCAAGAGAGGAGAAAAAAGCAGGAAGGAGAGGGTCTTGGAGAAGGCAGTTCCCCTTTGTTCATCAAACACAAGGGAAAGGCCCTGCTTCTCTGTCAAGAGGGTCGCCAGCAAGCAGCAGTGCCCATTACGCCTCACCAAACTAAGCACGAAGCTCGACCGCAGGGGTAACCCTGCTCCTTTCCGCCGCCCATGAGCCAAACAGGGCGCGAAGCCTCTGTCAGTGGCACCCCATTCTCTCCGCTCCTGTTTCCGTCTGAGTAGAACGCTGAGCTCTTCTATTATTGGAGGCCGTCTCTCCCTTTGCTCTCGTCGCTGTCAAAATGGGACACGACGTTCTCCCAGCAACAGCGTCCTGCTATTTCTCCATAGAACGGCATCAGATGGAGCATAGAGCTCACCATTAATGGCGCGCAACAACCAGTTCCACGAAACAGGCGAAACCACGCCACCAACAATGGCGGCCTTTCGTCCTCCTGTTCTCATCAAGAGCAGAGCATGAAGCTCCCCCAAATAGCGGCCAGATCTGTGCCAGATCACGCCCAGAGCTCCTCAATGGAGGCAGAGCCCGAAAGCTTTCCCTAACAGGGAACCCAAGATTCTCAGCAGACAGAGAACGAGGGCGAGCCCCTGCTCTGGCGTCCGGATGTAGCCTTTCGAATCCGGTCAAATGGGACCGCCAAGCCCTTCGCTGGAGGCGCCAAGAGCTCCCTGATGTTCTCGGCCAAGCCCAGCGTCGCAGAGCTCTCCGAGAGCGTCGTCCAGATGCGTCGGCAGCGAAGCGAGGGGAAGCCTCTCAAATGGCATTCAAAACCCTTGGAAGGAACGGGAGTGAAGCACCTCGAAAAGTCACCCAGCAGCAGATTGTTAAATGAGGCGCTGTACCATGCTCCGCCCAAAAGCGCCGACCAAGGCCGTTCGGCCTACTTAGTTGACCCGTTTGATCACGGTGAAACCCGTACTCGACGGCCCACTAGGGCAATCTGGTTGAACGGTCCCAACAGACCCCGCACTCATTTCGGGAGATCTCCAAATATTACTATAGCCCACGAGCACCTCTAAGCCGCCCTCCGCGGGCGCACCTCTAAGCCGCCCCTCCGCAGGCGCATCTCTAAGCCGCCCTCCGCCGGCGCATTCCCGAGCGGGGATATCTCTAAGCCGCCCATCCGCGGGCGCATCTCTAAGCTGCCCCTCCGCGGGCGTATTCCCGAGTCGGGATATCTCTAAGCTGCCCCTCCGCGGGCGCATCTCTAAGCCGCACTCCGCGGGCGCATTCCCTAGCGGGGATATCTCTAAGCTGCCACTCCGCGGGCGCATCTCTAAGCCGCCCTCAGCGGGTGCATTCCCGAGATGAGATAGTAATTTTGGTGTAAAAGTAGTAGCATGATCAGCTTCTACGTGCAAGACAATTGTTTCACCAAGTGGAGTATGAATTAAGCATTTTGGATTAAATTACGTTGTTAAAAGTTTAAAATAGATACGATAGAGAATGAGAAATCCTCTACGTTCCTCCTGTTGAGACAAACCAGGTAAATGAACAATTAGGATAAGCGTATTTAAAATGGTTGGATCTTTTAGGTCAACAGTAAAATTTGGGGCACAATTAAAATAAATTGGACCATTACAAAGATTTGGTTGAACTATTGCTAAAATAAAAAGGGATTACTACAGAGTAATTGTCCGAAAAATGGATGAGGAGTTTGTTGATCATTCAGGACAATCGTGGATACTGTCCGCTTTGGGCCTGACAGCCCTCACGATTTTTCTCAAAACGCGTCCACGAGGGTAAGGACCTCCACGACTTATAAGCGCTTCAACGGCTCCTTCCCAAACCGATGTGGGACATCCTCCCTCACGGCCCTATATCTGATACCAGTCAGGACAATCGTGGATACTGTCCGCTTTGGGCATGAAAGCCCTCACGGTTTTCCTTAAAACGCGTCTACGAGGGTAAGGACCTCCAAGCCTTATAAGCGCTTCAACGACTCCTTCCCAAACCGATGTGGGACACTGTTCTCTTCGGGATTGTTCTTGTTTGATTTCGGCATTGCTTTTGCATAATCTATCTGCATATTTCTGCAAACACGATAAATTCGCGTATACTTGCATTGAATCGGAACAACGTTGGTTTAGCCTGTTTAACCGTTGGTTAGCCCGTGATAAGCAATAGTGCAATTGGGTGGTCCCAGGGGTGGTCTCGTCAACTGACTCTGCAAGAGTGTGTGAAGAATTGTGTCTGTAAAACCATGTTGAGAAAATTATGTATTAAGTAGTAAAGAAATTAAACTATGGCAACCTGGCTAAGTGAACTAATCAGGGGAGATAGTTCAACTTCTAATATGTCAACAAACTTTAAAGAGTCGACCTTTATACCTAGCCATTACACTAATCGAGAATTCATCCCAGATATTGAATCACTTCGAAAAGAATTTATACTTGATAAAAATAAATATGTTCGTAATTGGTATTTTAAGAACTTTTCTAAAAATGAATTGGAAGCGTATCGAATTTTACAGAAAGAAACAATGATAAAGGAACGAAAGAATTTACCATTCTTTGAGTGGTTCCTACCTGTAATTGAGAAGAGATTATACCAGCAGTTCAGAAAACCTTCAAAGCTTTAATTGAACGAAAATCATACAGGACTTCAGTACATAGTAGACAGAGGTAACATTCAGCAAACCTCTCAACAATCGAAACACACAGCAAACCTCACAACACTCGAAAGGAAACAAAGATACAAACACACGATGGTAAATACAATGATAAGGTAGAAAGAAAACTAGAGTATTTACAAGGGATATTTATAAAAGTTGATAAGGGTTGATATGAGAAGAGAAGAAGAGACTCTTCTTGCTTCTCGAGGTTGGACTCAGTAGTAGATGGCTTTATTTTAGCTCTAAAACTTTCTCTGCTTTGCCTTCAATCTTGGATGGCCTTATATAGATGCAAGGATCAGATCAAGGCCGTTGATGAACAATTGATCAGGACCGTTGATAAAGCATTTGCTTTTGTTTGGTAAACGTCTTGTTGATGCTTTAAGTTGTTAACCATCTCTTCTTTGCTTTTGAGAAAGTACAGTGGTTAGACGTCTTTTCTAAGTTATTTTGCGTCACTTCATACTTTTGTGAATAGTAACGGGTCGGTAATCACTATTTATTTTTGTCGGGAAATTGTTGAAGTGGAGAATGATAATGGGAGGAGTCATCAAGCACTTCTTTTGCTTAGTGGAATGTACCTGCACATAAACTTGATAGAAATTTTTTTTTAATTAATCATGGGCTCAAAGATCAAATGGATCTTGTGCATTTTCGCCTGGATCCTTTGTTGGGTCAAAAGGAAATGGGCTGGCCGGTGGTGTAAATGATAAGGATGAGCCCACCTTTTCGGCTTCAGTATTAGCCATTTCTTCAGCAAGAGCTTCTTCGACTGCTGCTAAGTCTTCTTCATTAGCGATAGAGGCCCAACTTCGTCGTTGCTTGTGTAATAATGATTTTATATTTGTATCCATGGCCTGTGCTATCACTTATGATTCTCGAATGTGTTGAAGCATATCGTTAATGTCGTTATGAACTTGTACTGAAGATTGTGGATGAGAAGTTCTTCTTGATCGACAAGAATGCACAGATGTCGTTGGAGAAGTCTTTGGAATCTGTACATCTGGCGCATCTTTCTTGAAGATCTGATGATAAATGCTATCCACTGTAGGATCTCCGTAACGTGATAGTTTCGGTGATATTTCTTTAAGATCTTG